>LUCH01000546.1:112483-157924 GCA_013368495.1 Paragonimus heterotremus
GAGTCGAGGCTTTTTTAGAAGGGGCCAGCTGAAATATCTCTTTGACTTAGAAACTTACATCCAGCAGTGAATTTTGTCAAGCCAATATTAGCGTGAATCATTTTTAAAATTTTCTACATTATTCAGTCTTAACGTATGAACATTATGCGAGCTCCATGGGTAGTATACTGGCACTTTATCACACAGCGATCAATTGTGAGTACACTACAGTAGCACTAATATATTCTTGTCTATTTTCGTAGTCCTTGTAAAGTATAATCAAAAACTGTCAGGGTAAACTTGAGGCACTAACACTGATTGATATTGAATTACCCGGGGAAGTCATCAAGGTGAATGAACACTATAATATCCTTTGTGAAAGTCTTCTGAGTAGCAGACTTATTATTGCTAAATGCTATCATGATGATCCGGATATCGACGATTTGTATAATTTGTTGTGTAGGTGACGTTATTTTCAAAAGAACTACGCCAAAATATGTTAATTTGTTGGGGTTGCATCATGCTGGTTCTTTGTTTTATACGAATTTTGCTGGTGGGAACTGTCTGAAAATAACCTGCTGCCTTATTTGGCGTTTCCGAAATTTGGTTAGATCTCTGTGTAAAATTTATCAATAATCAGAGCCAACTTGATGGGAAACAGTTCCTTTTCCCACATTTCATTCACAGACATTAACTCAAACAGTTCACAGGTAGAACGTTATTGGGTGATAACTAACTGTCCAACATACGAACAGAGAAAAACCAGTGCGCACACTGACAGGACCGAGTGGGTGTTCACGCTCTGACTGAAATACAGCAAAATGTAACCTTTTAAAATTAGTCACCGAAGTGAGAAAATCCATTTGGAAAATGTTTCTAAATTTTCCGTTAAACACAGGACCAAGCAGGTTACACCTCTCTAACTGAATGGAGTGTGTCGTACGGGACGGCGTGAAAGGTCGACCAAGGAAGTCGTCAATCTTTTCAGGCGAACATCCGGTCTGTCTATTGTCGTCCAAGCGCGCTTCAGATAGATCAGCAACTGAGATTCACAACGAATGTGGGGGCGATTTTGCTGTTATTGTTCAGTGTGAAATGCTCTAGGTTTGTGAAGTGCAGGCGGCATGGTTGCCAGTCAGTTATCCGGAACACTGTATTCTGTTCTGTTGTGTGCGTGGGCAAATTGTAACATCAACAGCAAGATTTGAGATAGTGGCATCCTCTGATAAGTGGGTGTACCATATAACAGGTGAGCAGGATGCGCGATAATGGAAGATGATTAATTTTTCTATATACCCAGCCGGATACTGCGGAAACATTTTAGTGCAATGACCTGTAATAATTATCATCTGAGTAGGATGTTTCGATGACAGATTTTGCGCCAAGTTAATAAACCTTCATCATCTCCGATGTAAAACACAGAATAACATGAAAATAACGGGGAAAATATAACTGGTAAACTGTTCATAGGTATACTGATCAGAAACTGTTTGAAAATAAGGTAGACAACGACACTTGATGGATAACTTTTGCTCACAAACGACTAGTTTATTGGTTGTGGCCAGCAGTGACAACAGAACGACAAGCTTCTGGTGACCCATCAATACAAGTAAAGAGGATTTCATATCCAAAAAAGGTTATTCACCAGTGAGAGCTTGAGTGTCGGGCAGGACAGTTTTCGCTGTCCGCTGGGTCACGTCAGCTTACTAGGCCTACTTAGTCTTCAGTACGGTTGATCAGTTTTGGGAATGTGAATCTCACCGTCGCTCAAAGTGAACGTGGAAAAGAGGACAAACTCCAAAGTGGTTTGTTATGCGATTGCATATGCTTAAACATCGTTGACCTACTTCGTGATTCCCAAAACCTTATCAACCCTCAGTTTGATACGTGTATAAACAGCCATTAGTGTATATGGGTGAGGAGGAAAACTTTGCATAAAACAGACTTTTGTTTGACGAACCTATGTTTAGTTAAAAACGTATTTACTTTGAAACTAAATTTTAAGACGTCTGTTAACGAGGGATATACATAAAAATTTATGGTGACTATCCTACAGGTTTGCTATATTCATATATATTCATCTAATTTGGGTCATTCTATGTCAAAACATTCTTAATTGATCTTCTGCCGCATAATCTATGAACAAGCCGTAAGCCTAAATATGACAAAGGAGATCTAAGGCGTCAGCGGTATTCTGAATAGTCGTAATAGCAAACCTCAGGACTGGTAAAAATAATCACCCAATTCTGATTCATTTTCGCTAGTAGTTCTACCCTTGACATCGAACTATCCTAAAATGCAGTTTCCTGAACAGTTCAATCCCCATCGAAGTTGTAGAGGACAGCCTGCTGATTCTTAAGGAGATAATAACGCTTTTTGAAGGAAAACTGCTTAGCAATTGACCACAGACACCATAACCTCAACAAGATTGACCTCAACCTCATTTTGACTCTGTCGCCTATAACAGGTCATCTGCGATAGCTTTTGCTACCGAGTCTTTGATAGATGTGTTGTGGATAAAGATGCTTCTGTTTGTTCGATCAGAGAGGCTTATGAAAGGTTTCAAACGAACTACCATAAAGTTGACCGACCGTCTGAACTAATCTAGTCTTGTTACAGTGATAGGCATAACATCGTCAACTGATGTCCCATACCATCAGCAGTTTAATGAAGACGCCTTTACAAACGATCGTATCACTAGGACGTTAAGCTGGGAAGTGGGTGCACATCGGGCCTGTCTAACGGCAGTCGGAAGATAAATCAACCATGGCAGTATAGAAACGAATACAGGTTTCACAGACCAAATCGATTCAAACGACTCTTAACAAAGTGTTTATACCTAGCGAGTGCAATGAGCATTAATTTCACGTGATGGGACCGCGCAGCGTCAGCAAAAGATGTACAACTATTTCGAAAACGCGTTCACATTGGACTTCTCGAATTGGACGGAGGAGATAGGAGTTGTCAGGCATCATAATCGTCCGGTCATTCAAAAGTACTCAGTGCCGGCAAAAGTTGTTACGGATAACGCATTGCCGGTTATCTTCTGGAAATATTTGGCTGCATTATGCCCAATTACGTAGTTTTCTGTTAATCCTGCCAATACATCACTTGAATCATCCTAGGCTTGTCCGATTCCATAAAACCTAACTAAACTGAAGTAATCCTGGCGATTCGTGTTGCGATGTTCGAGTAAATCGGCAACTCTCGTTCTCTTTTTAGTGTATCTCAGTTTACTCAGTATTTCGCCTGTTAACACAGCTTGTTTATAATTTTACTCACACTGTGTCACAGTTATTGTGATTGGATGAGTGGACATCTAAACGTTGGTTTGTCTGCGTTCATTTTTTACCCTGTTCTTACGGTCAGGTTCCCTAAACGCCTTTTCAGCGTAGAACTGGGGCATGACCTCCCGTGTAGCTTTCAGTAAATTCGACAGAAAGCCCTCATATAACACACTCGTTGTTCTATGTTGTTTTGTTATAGGCAAGTAACAAACATCGTCACATTATCGCAATGAAACGGACGAACTATTGGGGTCATATCTGCCATTTTGCACGAGACCGTAATCTTTTTCTCTCCATCACTAGTTGTCTGTTTAAAAGTCGGCGAGAAGTAAACGTTAACTGAGCGTTGCGTTTGTTAAAATCTCCGGGAAACACGCAGTACGGCTCCTCTGAGTGTAATCGAGTAAACAAAGAAGGCTATCCTTTAGTGTCCATAAATTAGCAGTTTTCACATTTGGGCTCCTCTAGTAAGTTGATGGTGAGCCAACCCGCGCACGCGATAGTCTGATTTGCTGGTTAAACGTTAAGTACAACTGTATATGGCTGTACAATCAGAATCTCACTGTGCCTTTACTCTAACCTTTCTGTAACCTACGTGTGAATTCCTACCGGAAAGGACATTGCAACTGTTCTTACTGCAGGTCTGCTTGCCCGGAACCGTTTGTTCCAAATTGCTACATTACGTCGAAGTACTGTGTATGACCGTAAGCCAATAAAGTTACTGGCGATTTGTGTAGAAGTATCTATCCAAAAACGGCTAGTGATACATACATGCCAAAATCGCCGACAAGTTAGAACAGATAAGTCAGTCCGTTTTGGAGACAGGCAATATACTAGAGCTCAGTTCTTGTTATAGCTTACAGCTCATGTTATGAACGATATCTAAGCTATGATCCGGGTTCTAATTAGTCAGTCGTAATGACCGTTGCGCCGGCGATTGTAACCAGCTACGTTGTTTCGTAAACGTTACTTTCTAAACAGGTGGATCAAAATATCCACCTGAATGAAAAAATCAACCTACAGTTTACCGGTGATTATGCGTTACTCACAGAGGATGTTAGAAAGCATCCAGTCTAATCTACGACGAATGGCCTTTTCTGGATTGACCCAAGAAGTAATGGTGGTGATTGAGACACCTGAAATTCATTCACTTTACTAAAGCTCTCCGTATTAAGTGCTACATTTCGTCCCATTTCACTAGGAAGTAATGGTTCTGATGTTGAAAGTTTCATTGTGTCTATCACTGACGCACGTTCTACCAGGATTGTAAGCACTTCCTCCAGGTCTTCTTCCACTGGTTCATTATATTGCTATCATCCATAACTTCTGCTATCTTGGTCGTTGTTGACACCTACAACTCAAATCAATGGGTAGTCGGCTAGTTAACCCACGATGATAGAACCTCATTCAGAGTCCTGAACTATGTGGTCATCCTGCGTAATTTCTAAACACTCAAATATTGCAAACTTAGACATTTGTGATAAATCAAACTTACCCTCCGAAGAGTTCGGTAGCGGTCTGTTGCCTTGTCGAATTTGTATTCTGATCAAACACTTTGAATGTTTGTAATCCGTAGTACCAATAGAGATTGTGAAGGCCAACCATGAATGCAAGGAGTACCTGATGAAGTAGGGTGATATATTACAGTTAGAAAACCGTAAAACATTTTCATCCAGAGTAACATCTAAAGTTATCGTAGAAGGTGGCCTTCACTATGTTTGGTCTGTCTTGTGTGAAACACCACAATCTGTGAAACAACAGCATACATGTTGCTTATTTTAAGCAATGATTAATTGTTTTTAAGGTGCCTCCTTTGTGTTTCGGCCTTTGGGTATTGCGTTTTGTGAGTTTTGCTTACCTGGATCAAGCAACTAATTTTCCCCCGTTTATTTCACAGTCTTCAATTAAGTGACCGACTTATGCGAGCATTTTCATTTCATTTGGTGAGCATCTTCAAGAAACACTTCTTCATCCGCTCACTCATGTCTACCCTATAAGATGCATTGACTTCGTCCAACTAATCTCCTCTAATTTGTGAGGCCTCTGATCCAGGTCCTTTCAGTTTAGTACTGCTTGTTCACTTAACTGAAAACCAATGTCTTGTTGTTATCAAACGAAAACGTGATCTTTCTTATTCTCCGGGCAAACTTGTTCTATTTACTTTTTCCGAGTAGCAGTTCGAAACATGTAACTATCGAATCCAGTGGTTTGGCAGTGTTTTCTTCTTCTGAGTGTCAGTTCCAGCGTATCCTCAAATAATGTGTTTTAATGGAATACACCAAGCGTCCAACAACTTCCATCTCAGGGTCAAGGTGAGAAACTGGTCTGCATTTGTCGACTGTAATCGACGTTGTTACAAATTATTTTGCTGAGCACTAGACGAACACTTAGCTATTTATCGTATAGAAAACATTAACTCTATTTGGTAGGCGAAATTAACTTAAATCACGGGCATCTAATGACCACTGATAGCACATTAAAACGGGATTCCAGTGATATTTACAATGAGGCACTGGTCTGTAAACTGACCTAGAACAGCCACTGAAGTGGCCGTTGCTACACTAGAACGGGCAACCAGTACGATCATGGACTTGAATGAAACATGACTACTCGCATAATGCTTAGACTAACTATCCCGCAACAACTGGGTTCAACTTTGATGGATGCAACTGTGGTGGTGAATGCCCGGTGCATGAAACGAAAGTGCAACAAGAATTGTGGAGTTTATTGAGACTGAACCAATATGCCCTGTATGATTTTAAACTAATACAGTTGCCTCAGGGCACCGGCGGATGCCTTTTCTGTGCCTTCGGAATAGACTACGGACGGGGGCAAATAAAGTAATTAGTGTATATAAGATTCAGCAAAATTCTAATTTCTCTGATTGCTTATTTTCTTTTTGTTAAAAGTGGGAAGACTGGGTTAATAGCTGCCACGTAAAACATACTACGTTTAATCGGAACACGATATGTTTATCATTCCATTGAAACGACACATTTTCAAAAGTCGATTGCCTTTATCAGGATGGCACACACGTGCGCTTGCGCGGACTTCTGTTAATACCGTTAAAAACAAATATCAGTCCCTGTTTAGAATACGTTGCTGTTTTTACAAACTTTAAGTAACCTTTGATGTGTAGAGTAGCGTTGATACTAACCAAACTATCTGCCCAAAAGCGATCTACTTAAAACGTTATAAGAGGACTGGAAAAACAGCCGTTCAGTTTTCCAAAAGTAAACGAACAGCCGCTTACTGGTTAGACAGATAAAAGTGACGGTGTATTCCTTCATAGGTTATGATTTACAAGTGGTATGCAATCCATCCTCCGGTTATGGAATTCGTCGTTGAGGTGTCAAAATTAAGAGCATCTGAAGTTCAACGACTAATGAATTATCTGGTGAAGGTTCTGTTTATGGTATAAAGACAAGAACTTCAAGTCTGAACAGTAATATTGACTGATCCATCATAAAGTGCCGAATGTCTTTAGTGTTCACTTACTAACAGATAAAGTACCATGAACCTTGTGATGTCAGTAAGCATCCGCGTGAATGAAATTTGTAATGGCCCGAGCGCTTCAAAAGCCGGCATCAGGTAGGTTGTTCTTGCGAAGCTGACCACATTAGCCACAGCGAACAGAACGTCGGACACAATCTCTGGGTCGTCATATTTCCACAGAAAGCGCGCTGTGAAGGAATAAACGTGAAAACGGTCTGTTTTGAAAGCGATGGAGTTTTGGAAACTGGGAGAAGTTTTCTGATGTAGATTTATGTGGGACAGCACAGATATACAGTAGTTTGGACATAACCTTATAAACACTTACTTACTAACACAACTTCTGCAACATTGGTAAGGTTTATGTATACGTCGAGGTAACAAATCAAAACTCTGAGTTAGTTATTCTAGCACTACATGGACATTTAGAGATGCCAACCTAAAATAGGCAGGCACTTTATGTTTAACAGGCGGTTAGTGATAGCAATAGTAATGGATACCGCGCTGTACTAACTTTTTGTGATGCAAAGCCGGACTAGTCAAGAGTGGACTAACTCCAGCTGAAGTTAAGTGGTTTCATTCAATCTCGAGAATGTGATAACAACCTGCGCCTTCTTCGCATGGAGTGCAGGGGAATGTCGAGCGGAACAGGCATGTACTTTGCGTGCATTATAGAATGCTGACTTGCATCAGCTGGTATTGTATATGAACGAAAGAACAGAATGGGACTGGCAGTGTTCACTCAGCCACTCAACCTTTGGGTGCGCCAAATGAGAATATAAATTTCAGGGAACTTATGTTCCTCTCAGCCAAAATACTATATATGGACGTGATACTAACCGTAGTTGTGACAGAATCAACAACAGAGTAGTATGCACGCATCTGCCCTTATTTGACTGTGGCTGCCCCGTTACACCGTGACTGATGTATGCTCATTGATCTTCTGCGGTTCCCTGAATATGTATAGCACAGTCACAAGAGGAACTTGGTATTAAATACTTCTTTTTATTTCTCAGTGAATGTCTTCTTGCGGAGAAACAAATAGTTGTTTAAGTTCATGAGCCTTGGCAGTTGTGACAGCCTAGATGCCAGAGAGTGACTGATTGTGCAAGACCTACATAGGTTTCCTTACTTACTGTTTTGTTCTTTTCAAAGACCAGTCCAACGGAAAATTTTTATCTGATGACGTGTATTATGCTTCTGACATTTTAACTGATTAGACACACCACTTGATTAGCACGAAGTAGTAGCGAACGGCGTGCATCCGATATACTTATAAATGGCTCATGTCTCAATTTCTTTAAATTATTCCCGCCATCGTTTGCCATTTCTCTGAAATGAATGTGCGTTATTTGCTGCTAAAGAAAAACCATAATGCTGGCCGGGATTATAATGGGACCTGCAAACTGGCTACTGTTAATGTAGACATAGTGGTCTCGAAGCAAGACCTAACTCGTTTCTATATGTTGAGTACAAATAATCACAAACATATATAAGTGAAACTGTGTTCAAACCATCGACTTATGAGAAGATACAAGGAGGGCGAGAGGAATATTTCATTACAGAAACCTGTATGCTCATTTTGCGTTCCACTTTGTCGTTCTGACTGACCTACTTATGAACACTCATGTGGAAATAAACGGTATAAACTGGCTAACAAACTTGATTCTATAGACGCAAGCTTGAAATAAGGAAGAGGAATCTGGCTGTTCCGTGGCACGCAGCTGCGAACTTCGGGCGGTTTATTGGTCCAATTGAATTCGCAGTTGTGCAAAATCTCTTCAATTAATGGGATTTTTACGCATGGCGGTTAACTCGTGGACATGGTCCATACTCAATATTTTGACCTATTCTACATAACAGTGGCCAACATTTCGCAGCATATTCATATGTTGTCATCTTTTTAATACAAGTGGTAAACGTTTTGCTGATAACGAGACCTAATTCCAGAAAGAAACAGATGCTCCTCAGTTGTTCCTCAAGCCGGTTTGCTATCAAACAAAGCTGACAACTCATTAAAAACAGGCAGAGATTACGGACTACTGTTAGCTAAGGGAGTCTGTGTATCAGTGACTATCAGGATAAACACCAGAAATACAGTGGATTGGTCTTCAGTGGATCCGGCCGTGAGGGCAATCACTGCGCACTCCGCAACTATGAAACTGTGCCATCATAGTTTCATCAAACAATGTGCACACAAAACGTGTGAGTTGGCCAGATTTCTTTAAACCCTCAAAGTAACGACTCACTTCTGCTGCATACGCATCAGGTTGGTCTCTATTTCAGACCTAATACTCCATCGTCACCATTTTTATATTGTTACCACAAGTTGATGATGGACTTTTGGAAGGCATGCATATGCTCTGTTATTGATTAATTTGCCGTTATAGACTACGACAGTTAGTGTAAAACGAGACCACTGATTCATCTTGAGTACTCTAGTGCGAGCTCAGATGTACATAGAGTACTACCGTCATTCTTCGATCCAAATCACTTCATTCATGCAGACTAGAAAGCCACCACAGAACCTATGAAGCCTGTGATTATAAACCACTGGATTACAAAAAAGATTCATTCATTTCATCGTAGACAAGTATATTCAACTATGAATACCTTCGAATTGGAAGTGCAAGCTGTAAACCAGCCGACAGCTGAAACTATATTGCATGTATTCACGCGCCACTGTTGTGTAAACTCGACCATGCTACACTTCCGGAATGAGAGGCAGTCGGTTAGGACTTTCCGTGTTTGGTATGACGGGAACCTGTAGTGTGGCAGGCATTCGAGATGAGAAAAGTTATATAACAGATATGACTGTTTACCGTTAGGAACGCCATTTTGTGAAAGGCGATGGTGTAGCTTTTTGTATTCACAGACGGTACAGAACCCTGTTCATCTGAGCCTTGCTTGAAGCTAATAATCGATCCACGTCTGTCTCACTGTTCACCAGTCGCCTAATTAATGACGCCATATACTGATTCAACTTTGTGCGGCTGTCACAGGTCCCGACGAATTGTAGTCTTAAAAACCACGATACTTATATCAACATCAATGAGGTTCTTACTAGATTCACACCACCTGCTTCTGGATTTTGAGAACACAAAGTTCCACTTCGAAATAGTTTTTTAGAGGAGTCAAACGTTGGAGGGTCTCCCAGAGACCTTCATGATTAAATTATGTACTAGCGAGAACGACATGATTATTGATCTCCAGCCTAATGTCATCTTCTGGTGATGAACACCACGGAGCCTTCACATTTGAAATGACGAGTGATGGACAGATACATCCACCTACTGGTTGCTTCATAAATAACTTAGAAAGTGGCTTATACATCCCTGATCAGAGAACGTAACGATAAGTTCCGGTCTGATGACCCGGCGTATCTTTCATCTCATGATAGTCTAGTAGACATCATAATGAATATCATTGGCATGTGTGTTCCTATCCAGTATCTTGGAACACCCGGTCACAAAACTCTACCTTGACTCTTTACGAAATATCTAATGGTGGCATAGAAGTCACCTTGTAACCAAAAAGCATGTGGTAAGAATTAGATAATCCGTAACCATAAAAGAATGCACAATGGGACTGAAAATAACACAACGTAAAAAGCAAGTTTTAATACCCAATAACTTGTTAGTGACGTTGTGTTATTCTCAATCCATTTGTCACTAACATTTTAACCATGACTTCCGAAGTGTTTGACTTCATTCGTACTGAATTTGGTGCGGATATCCTACAACAGTTGTACAAATTGAAAATAGTCAGAGCCAGCTAGGTTTACCCATCCAGGATACTGCTGGTCAAAAACGGTTGCGTACGTCACCGAAAGCCGTCCAGAAACATTTAACCTGCGCCACACGAATAGGTTGACAGCCAAATTTCATGACGATCAGTATTCGTGTTTTCAAGATCAGGTACACGCAGTCAGTAAAAACTTCTTGCACCACTTCTGCAATTTTTCGTCAGAAAAGTTAATTCACACCGCAAAGCGCCTTCCGAAAGCCGTCAATGAATTGTGAAAACGAATTCAGTCTTTGGTCTCGTCTTCTCAACAATGATCGGAGACGAGCCAAAATAAGTTTAGGGGACGCTAGTAGAAAGTTATCTGCTAATCAGCCTAGCCAGGAGAGCGTTCGTTTAAAAGCCTGGGAAGTGCATACAGTGTCTTCTACCTTTGAAGGCTGCGACCTGAACGAACTTTCTAACTGCAAGTTGATTGCGCTATTGCTGGTTTTCTCAAAAATTGAAGAACTGGGGTGGCTGCAAGCTACGTAAGCTTTCTGTCCGACTTCCGTTTTACACTTCCCTCATAAGTCATTGCATGACCACCACATTAGGGGAAACATGATTTTACTACCAAGGATCTTCTGTCATCTCCAATCGCTTTCAAGGAAACTACGTGTGACTAGCAAAACTAGACCCTTCTAGAGTAACCCCTAAACGAAAACGTCAAACCACCCGAAGGACTTGCGATGAAGACCCTTTAAACAATAAAGTATACCAAATCTATAGAAACCTAATACAGTTTGCCGTAACTATGACAAACGTAGTTGGATTCAAGCGCAGATATGGTAAACATATCCAGAACACCAACCCGAGAATTCATGTGTGTTCATAGCTAGAATAATTACAGTATAGTGCAGATGTTCTTGACCACTCATTATTGACGTTAGTCTGCTGATGTCTACTGTAGATTGCAGTGCTGTTTCTTTAAGCTTGGTAAGTACTGGTTGGGCTCCCATTCCACATGTTATTTCCAACTTTGTCTTTCGCAGTCTCTCAATTATTGGCCATATAAAATATAATCCTGTAACTAGCCCTTTACTCCCAGGCCGTCCAAAGCAGATTCAGATGGATACAAAGAATCAAGGTTTCTTCAAATCCATGAGTTTCTTGTGAAGTTAGTGAATCATGTCAGCTGGTTAGCGTCGAAATAGTTCGGCCTTCCTAATGATAGATCAGATGTTTACACCTCGGCTTCAAAAATAACAAATGCTACTATGAATCTGAAAGCGTAAGCGCCCCGTAAACGCATGCACCTGAAATAGAAACAACCTCAGGTAGTCCTGAAAAGTGATTAAGACACGGCAACTTGATAAGTGCTAAACTATCGAAACCTTTTACATTAGTATTAAGTTCATCTTCTCATCCTAATGAGAGGCTTGAAATGCACAACATGCAAACAGAACAGACAAATGCCGATTACACCGAAGGGCGATCCTTTCACAAGTTAGTACACGTTATAATACACTTTGTGACTTTCTGCCTTCAGGTAAACTATCACCAAAAGCATAAGCATGCAATGACATCCTGTCTTGTGCGGGGATGTTGCACTTTTTCCTCTTGAGAACATAAAACACGTCATCCTCTTCAATATTTTGTATAATGGAATGAACACGAAGTTTATGAGATGATGCCGCTGGGCCCGTTGGACTGAGTTCGTTCACTATTCAAGTACTACTGCCCAATGGGACGTTACGACGATAAACCATCATAATCTGTCGGAACTAATGACGGTATGTCCGATTTGTCTTAAGATTTGCACAAACACAGTGAATTTATTGACAACAACCATGATGTACATATAAGTAGAAGGGTTTTCATCTGGGTTTAATTTCGCAATTCGTAAAGAACATATATCGAAGCCAAATTAGAAGACTCGTCAACCAGCTGGTCGTTCTCAGGCAATCTTCACCTTAGAAAGTTAATTGATTAAAAGTCAAGCCAGCCGATATAAGCAATTAATTCTGCTCCACCTCTCCCACAGGGATGTGCTTTTACGGGATAACATTTGAATTCTATCAAGAAATTAAAATGCGATTGAAATGTTAAGATAGTGGAACCTGATATAACATACGGTGGGTTCCTTCGTTACAGAATTGACAAACCAGCCAACATAAATACAATGCCATCACACAATACTAAATTCATATTCCACGTCCAAACTGATGTCATTTTGTTTGATATAATAATAATAGCATGCGAGCTGAAAACACTGCGTTACCCGGTATTAGTTAATCGGTACCATACCATAATATTAAACCGATTGGCTTGAAGACTGTGCAGATGAATGATCAGTTGAATCTCACAACTCTGTCGTGTCTATTCGAAGTATCATTGCTATGAATAACCATCAGGTTGATACTGGAAAGCTCCTTGGGCCTATAGCTTGTTGACCTTTTCAAGACGAGACTGGTCAGATTTATTAAGACCATATCACTTGCCATGTCTCCGGTGTGTGCTCACAAAAACCTAACAATATATTACGCCTTCATTGGTTTTTCTAACCAGGGTCAAGGTAGCTTAGACAAAACCCATGGTTGATTATTCAGCTATTTTCAAAAAACCGTTGCAGATTTGTGTTTGAAAGGATTGCAGAAAATGAAATCGTCTCGTGAAATGCGTGGTTTATCTGCTATTTGTTTTGTTTCTTGTCACCCTCACCGTATTCGATTCAATACCAGTGTTCATTTGGCGGCAGAAAAACACAAACCACAATTACTATCACGCTCTAAAATAATATTCAGCTTAGCGGTTTACAAAGTAACCTCAATCGAATAAAATTAGCAGGCAGTACATGTATGTGGTTTTAGTGCTTTTCAAACGCTTCAAGTCTAGTACCAGTCACTAGCCCTAACAGGTACAATATGCTGAGGCGATTCTATAAACTCTCCAGTCGAGAAAACGTACTTTGAACTAACGCTTCATGATTACCATGAGTATTATTGAGAAACATCATTATGTCGAATAAAGCGTTGAGACAGTAAACATAAGCACATTTAACCGAACGTTTATACAAAGTAGATATACGCTAAGATACAGATTGCGCCCAAATAATAACTATCCAGAGCAGATTAGTACATTAAGTTTCAGCATTATCATACCATTCCTTGCTTCAGTATTATCTGCTAATATTTTGACAGTAACCATTGACTGACATTCTTACATTTAATGTTCTTTATCCGAACGTAAGAACAAACCCCGTATATATTTTATAAAAGTTGATATGCTCGTCAGAAATTTCAATGAATACACATGAACAATAAACGCGTGCATTACCCGTGATCTGTTTGCCCCAGTTGTCAAACTACAGAAGTATAGCTATATAGGACAAGAGGTCAAAAACGGAATTAGTTTACTCTAAACCAAAACTGATATTAATACACCTAGATAATAATTAGTGACTCGTTGATTGAGGACTAACAGTACGGCTTTATCATTCAACTAACAGGATTGTGCATAATTACCACATCCAAATCAATAAAATTCCGTTGTAATTTCTGTGACTTTTTCTGCAATCCAACAAGCGCTTGTGTATTTCCGGTTACGTACGGCTTGCACCCAAAGCCGAAAGTTAAATCCGGAGTACTAGCTGTTATGTTGTTTGTAAAAACAAGAGCGTATTTTCAGGGTGAGTTCATTCTCGTACTCTTTCTAATAATAAACACCACGAATTCATTTCCGTGGATAAGTCTTCATTGGAGTCCTTTACCAAACTAGTTTGCGGAACAAAGCACATGAAATATACAGAATCGCATTTCAATATGACAACAATGTGCTATGCATTTAATTTGTATCCACAGTCAAAGTCAGACCTGTGTGGGTTAAATGTGTGCGTCAAACTGTTTGCGTCTACCAGAAATTCCACATCCCATGCGAATAAAAATTAGTGTATATCTGATTTGTTTTTACGACTTTCTCCGCACATTGTAAGAAAACAGTTTTTGTTTGTTTCATTCAGATCACAAAATGGTTAATTTGCACGCTAGTATGAATTGATTGCAAAACACATCCGGTTTATCATCACCACGTATGAGTAACAGTCGGTGAGTAAATCATTACAATTCGTCCACACTGTGAGTTATTTTGATGAAATCATGCCTGTTGTATCGAAATAAGTCGCCTTGTTTACGAATAAAATGCAGAGGGATGTACATTTTGTGATTTATTCAAACGTTTTACGTTGGACTGATGAAATGTTGAAAATTTGTCGCTAAATCAATAAAAGTCATGTATTTTTGCCAACGCAAAAAAATTTACAGCTTGCAACTATTTCTAAATTTGAACAGTAACATAAGCAATGAAGCAGATATTACATTTGAACAGATGCAAGCATTCAGCTCACAAGTGTACAAACAAAGGGTGAACGAAATTTTAAACCACACACGTCAGTAAGTCATCTGATAGTTTGATACGTCGTGTATCTCAGGCTTATTGGATTTTGTAGATTAGTGCTGATTCTAACAGCGCCGATTCGAACCACACAGATACCAAGGCTGTCTTGAGCATCTGTCGTCCCCCTAGCAGGATGTCTGAACACAACTAATTGGTGAGTAACAAAAACTGTGAAAAAGGTGGCATGTTGCTCATGAATTTTGTCAACTGAACACGTCTACCTTACGCCTTCATAAACCGTTGCTCATCAGTAGTTGATGGAGTGTCATTGTTATTCTGTTACTGATTACTATTAATTTCTTTTTATTACGCTTAAGTTTTATTTCCAGCCAAACCCAATTGGTTGAATTAAATAAGTAAAATCAAGCAGATTTCGATTCCAGTTCGCAAGACGCATACATTTTTGTTATTCAGATAAGCTCGCGACACTTATCTCAAGGTTGCTTGCTAAGCTATACATCACAAACTCGTTTTAACTACACAGTACCTAAGCTAAATGCAAAAAGAAACTATGTCCACTTACAATGCAATGAGAGTCTGATTTCGACATGCATTTGAAAGTCAACACTGGGTGTAGGTTATGTTCAGACTTTACCGTAAAATCCCAGCTGCTTCGTGGAGCTAAATGGAATATGTGATTACAAATTGTCCAAAGTCCTAATTTAGATGCTAGTCGCAATTTTATACCAAGACGCTACATATCATCCTAGAAATATGGCTGTAGCTTGATGTTTCAAGTTGGTTTACTGGATATGAAGTCTGTTGGGCAGTGATTCACAAGTGTGATTACAATCATCCAAACCTGGGCTGCTGATTCAACAGGAAAATATACTGCACTAGTGAGCTCCGAAAGGAGTTTCAGTTGAACATATTGCGAAGAACGTTGGCTGTTAATTCTTTTCTGCACCCGCAAGTCCATGTAGGTCGTACACCGTGCTTAGCATACATCAACACTCAACGTCAGCTGTACATACTTCCTGTAGTTACTTCCGTTTGGATTATCTTGCAAGTCAAAAATGGAAACAGACGTAGTCTTTAGAAAGTGTTCAGTTTTCCAGAAACGTGTTGTTCTAATATACGAGACCTACCTCAAGTGCCACTAACCGTCTTAAGGTACGGCCTTGAAGAGTTAATCAGATTACGCACAGATTATTTTAATTATCAAGTCTAAGTCAATGCTTACAAGATCAACCAATCAGTAACGTAATTACCTGTTTCAAATTGAGCCAACATGTCGTTCGTGGGTTGAGGCGAGTTACAGCTAAACCTCTAAAGAGTGTAGTGAAGATGAGGCTGTTAATTGTGATACTTTCTCCTAAAGACGAGTTGAACGGTTGAGCTCTTTGTACGATGCTTACGCAAAGCCACTAATCGTCCGTTCTACAATTGACTTCGGGTTTTTATGGGGGAAATTAAGATTTTTCGAGTGGCACTGTGTGTCATAAAGTAGCATTGTTGTCCTTTTTGTCTACTCTAGATCCGTAACAATATGACTTAAACGCACATATATTAAGCGATCAATTATTGGACACTTTTCCTGAGCTGTGCTTCAACTCTATATTAGTAGCCTAGCAAGAAATTACCCATCCCACTCGAAACTCCACTCATCGAGATTGTTATGTGGTGTCCTTTTCGTGTGGTCGGATGTGAAGTTGCTCAACGATTTATGTAGTTATTATTCACTCCGACATTCTGCAATAGATGCGCTTTCGATTAAACTATTCATTCAGTTAAGTCACACTACCGACATCCGTGACAAAGAAAAAATCATCCCAATCCAGAATATTATTTTTGTGATCGCCAGTCAACAACTGTGTTTACAAAAATGTTCGTATACATACCTTAACTCTCACTCGTAGATCCAAAAGTTGCGATAAGAAAAATATACATATAAGTTGCTCGTTCATTGGTTATCACTATACTTACCTGGTACCTGTAAGTATACATAAAAGCTTGCCAGTAACCTGATAAACGGAATGAAATTAGCTCACAAATAGGTTAGTTTAATAATACAAGATAGATTGAGTTAAGTGTCTAATGACAACTCATCGAACAAATGTTTACCACAACAAATAACCGTTACCTCAGAAACACTGAGTAGATTGTAAATGATCATTCTGTCATAGTTTATATTCTCATGTGACAAATTTATGAGCGACTTTGAGTGTTCATTGTGTATTGTTCGTAATAATTCGGGAATGACAGATTTCCTTCAAGCAACCAGTATTGTCAATCACTACAGCAATTCTAGAGCGCTTGAATTTACGAATAAACCAACAGTTAAATTCATCGTTAAAACGTATTTACAACGATTGAAGGATAGGTAGTATTTTGAATGGCGCCAATTGGACAGAGAAAATTCAGATAGTGTAAATCAGTTTGATGCTGATTAACCAAATCAAATAAGCGATAAATGGTTACTCTACATAACCGGTTTTCAATGTGTATATCCATGTATTCGTCAATATAAGCTGACGCGAATATGATAACAATTAAGGTTATGGTTTTAACAAATGTTTTATCATTTGAAAGTCGAAGAACAGTTGATTAGTCTAATCTGAATAATTCATGAACTTTAAACTATACAGTCTTACACCAAACCCATAAGTGCTGTGGCTCGGAAGTCGGTCAGTGAAAAACAATATTGTAGTCAGCAGGTGGTACACTATGAAATACCTTACATCCCATAGAGACGAGCAGTTCACATTTTTGTACTTCGTTAAGTCCCAGAAATACTTTAAACTATACTTTGAAGCCAATTGAAAACGAATTAATTTTGATATTCCCCTGAAGTTATGCGATGGTGTAGTGTAATATACATGTGAAACTAATCAGTCTCGGTACCCTGTTTGCTTGATGCCTAAAATTTCAACTAGAAAAAAATATATCCTATAGCAGTCCAATTTAAAATTTTGCACTCCGTCCAGACTGTGAAGGAATTGAAAAATACAAGATAATTTTAGCGGCCAAGGAATTTGTAACACGCTTGCGAGTTAGTTGTGCCGTTAGCTAATTTAATGCACTGTCTAGAAACTACTGTTACAACAGAATAAGATAGTTTGACGTTGATCCTTGTAAATTTCCATAGACAGCTGTCCATTGCTTGTCTCTAGATTAGTTGCTAAACCCAGACCAATTTTACATTGTCAGTGGGCGTGCAGTGCAAGATAATGAGCACACATTCCAGATAAGTTCACTTCAAGCAAAAGTCTGCAGTTGTACAAATTTCAGAATATTTCCCTAGATCATGACCCACCTAGGAAAACAGGTGGTCATTGACTTTTCATACTTAGTTCGTAGTAGTACTGTTTAGTCCATTTCATGATGCAATTTGTTCAAATAATGTCTGAACGGAAAAAATTACTAGATTGTTGTGTTCTTGAGGAAAATACGCTGAGCTGTATCCAAAAGACAGGCTGTGACATCGACTGAAGTCCCTATTTACTTCTATATTCTGGACGACATTTGAACTGCTGTCTGTGCATTTCTCTGAAACGCATAAGCATCCAACTACGAGTCGGAGTCACCGCTTGTTGCTTGGTGATCAAGGTGTTTTTTGAGTCCATCTGTCAATAAGTAGCATCATACGTTAGATCGCTGCTAGTTAAATGATTACGATGGCTGGTTTCTGCAGGTAAAACATTATTTGTACTTATGACATGGTATATATCTTAACACTTTTTATACAGACAGTCAAATTATATGACCCTTGTACCTCAGGAGACCAACGTGCGAATCTCACACCAGGTGGTTTCGGTTCACGTTCGATCACGCAAAACGCTTAGGAACACTTCAGTGGTAATTTTATTTACTTTCGACAACATAGTAAGTGCTTGGCAATCTCAAAGTCAATCATAAATGTTCCATATTTTCCGTTTTCCGGTTAGATTCAGTATAATATTTTGGAAATGGTACTTGCGCACCTTACTACAAATTCGACGGCCGCGAACTACTGACCGGGTACACAATTTCCTGGATTACAGTTTATTGACAATATGGTTAACGCACATACTGTTTTAACTTGCTATGTTGAAAGACGCCTGTAGTAATGTCTATCTAAATTCGAAGTCAGTAACTGTATGGGGGGAAACTACACCATCATTCTGTCACTTAGTGTTAGTTTATAATTTGAAATACTCGGTTTGCCTGTTAGTGACGAAATTCATCTACTTCGAGACAGTTGTTGATGTGTTCGCAGCTTATTATGGACCAGTCTCCACTAAATTCTTTTCAGGATAGTGGTGAATGCCTAACAGTTTCTTATCTAAGTAAAGTGGACGATCTAATTCAGTTTACAACAACATTTGATATCATAAATCATGGATCTACCGAAATAGTGCGACGTTCATTTAAGAAAATCCTCAGTGATCTGTTGATGACCACAGTTTCTCAATCATTCAAACTATTCGGAAATCAGAGCCATTCTGTGCAACATTGCTGGTCGATGAGCTAAAAAACTCAGTTTTTCTATTCCATCCCTCACCTTGACTTCCAGTCATAATGTCTTATTCAACCTATTCTGTTGCACTAAACTAAACTGTTACCAACTGAATATGGCATGGGTAAAAGTTCCTAACTATACTTACGGTAATAACTATACCGCCTTGAAGTGGAACGAAATGACTTACCTAAAAACGTTACAGTAATGAACTTGTGGGGTTTCCCTACTACCACTACTACTATCGCAGAAATCGATTGTAACTACCTTCTATCATGTTGTTTTTGCTATGTGATCATTGTTCACCACCTAAGGTGAGTAGATGTTCAGTTTGCATATTTGAATGGTGTCTGACATGAGATTATTGACCCAATATACCAGATGGTTGCTTAACGAATATGTGAAAAAAGGTTGAATCCCGGTTGTAGCAAGAACACACCATATTGACAGGCTTATGTAAGAAGAATATTTTGGTCAAGTGACCGTGTTAGTGAGAGGCGGGCTAGAAGGTTTACCAAAACAGAAAAAGTGTACTCAGACGGAAGTATTCTTTGGCAGAAGTCGTGTAGGTGTTTGGATCTAGTTTCTTCTCCAGTAAAGGGATTTACTTCGAAGCTACGCGTAACGCATCAGCTAGACATGACTGGTTACCGTGCGTTTCAAGACATTAGTATTCACTTTGTATTGGCAAATTTTCGGAAAAAGTACTTGGAGTGAAGTCATTTACTCCCTGAATTGGTTCAAGAGTTTCACCAAAACGCTCCGCTAGGTCAGAAAAGCTTTTCAAAGGAGGAACCCCTCATATTAGCTTCGTCATAAGCAAAATCAAATACTTTGTGTAAATTGCTTTATTCTTCGGCTGTCAATATAACACAGTATTTTCCATACGTTTGGTACATTCATAACGGAATGGGACTACGTTGTATACTGTCGTGATTTCCAGTACTCAACAACAAGCGACGCTTACCAAACAGACCGAATAATATAACTTCTATTCCGGTCACAACAGACCAAACTTCCTTTCACTGTCCCAGTTCCACTCTTGAGTGTTAGTCGAACTGCTGAGAATCAACATAAGTCAGGCGGTAGTTTTACCGGACATTATCAGAACCTTGAGAACACTACCAGTTCATTCGTAGTAAATCAGCAAACTGTATGGTTTTGTGAAATTTCACGAATTATGCTTCCAAATCCATATAATGAGGCACCCAATTTTAAACTACTGTATCACCTGCTGAACCGTTGATGTTCCCACACAGGAAGACAAACATACATCACATTGCACGCATGAACTGTTAAGTTAACCGTCAACCACCACTTATATTTGTCCGGATCGTCATCAACTGAACGAAAAGTGATTTAATGGATGCAATTCACGACAATAATATAAGCTGACCCATTAACACATTGCAACGACTGGACGTTAATCCGGAATATCGATGAACCATTGCAGCACTTAGATTGGTAAACTAAATTGCAACCTGTGCTTTTACGAATCAGTTCCCCCACGCCACAGTTGGTTCGATGGGATAATAAAGGATACATTTGATTGATTGAATTTTTGGAGAAGGAAAATAGCTATTTCAAAGATGAAATTAGGAGTGTCGTACAAAGGGAATCAGAGCATATCAGAACAGATTAAGCTTTGAAATCTGCCTTCACTAACACAGCTAAGGTCATCAATGATGCCATGTTTAATACGTTGTTATTCTAACGAGTAGACGTCTGGTTATTTATCTTCCGAAGCTGGATAGTTCGACATTACTCAAAAAGCAGACATTAATGGACAGCATACTCAAACGCCCCAAAAGACTTTTCTACGATTACTTCTAAACCTTAAAACGGAGTACTAAGAACCTGCAATAGTTTGTAAACCCAGCCTAGCTACTCTTAAGTTTGGTCCTTACGTAGCTGATCACGTTCATATTCATACATTATGTTAGTGAACTCTGTACACTAATTTTCAACAGTGCAAAATGTGCGTCACATTTCCTCAAGCCAACAGTAAGGTCAGGTTTATGATAAATCCGTAGTCGTCGTTCAATAGTGACGCAATAGCGCCTTATTGAAATAAACTCGCCAGAAACATGAAACAGTAATAAGAAGCTCAATCTCTTTAAAGGTAAGGGAGAATCCAGTATGCAGCCTCTCCTGCCAAGAACAAACGTTGAACTTTGAACCATTTCTCAGCATCTGAATAGCAAAGCTGAACAAACACTTTTACTGTACTTTTTCCTCAAATATCTTTCTAGCATTTTCCTCAGCGTTGAGCGAAGAAACCTACGGAAAGTCAGTCTAGCGTCATTTCGAAGAGGACCATCGAAAATTGGTACTGGCTGAACATAGAGTCTGTTATATAAATTTTTTATTACTGAATAAGCTGTTCTACTTCGCCATAAACCACTTAACAGACTCTTAGACGGAATTCACTTCTGAGAGTACTTGACTATTTTGTCAAAGTTTACAACTTGGAGAATTTGTATCAAAACGGCATTGAGCTTCATACAAGACAACAACCAGCAGTCAATACAAAATGCTCGAACAGAATAGGAAACAGACAAAAATCTGCAGGGATTTTCCATAATTATGTAATGCTGAAAACAAGAAAACCGTTCTCAAACTTAACTTCTAAACGTTTTTCATTATTTTACAACAGTGTGCAAGTAACATGCATTACACGTTCTGACTTAAGTTACTATTAGATCATTTAGTCAAACTTATTAAAAATGCATACTGAAACTTAGCTGCGTTGTAGAGCCAAGTGATCACTGTTTGTATCTCTTGCAGAAGGTGAATCATTTAAATAAATCAGAATGCGATGAAGTACTACCGGCGTATTTCACAGATCTTTTCATTACCGTCCACTCTCTCCTCCTCTTTCCCAGGTGGACGCAGGTAATGTAATGCGAGTTCGAGAGTTCCAATCATATTGCGGATATGTGCGAGTAGGCAGGTTGCCGAACTATAAAAACTGTACCAAACACATGGTAACTGAACGTTCGTTTACATTACTTGAACTGCTAGAAATTCAACCTGGAGAAATAATTGGGCAGCATAAACTTCTTCTTTGGAAAAAGAAGGCAAACCTCTTCGCCTGAGGAGCTGATGATACTAACATGCACTAATTAGTGTGGTTTGTGATAAGTAACAGCTTCCCTACCAGACTAGGCTTTTGTAAGTCGTTTGATGACAAATTGTGATGTTGGATATAAATGAAGCACTGTAATTACAAAGGAAGTGTTCGATTCATGTACACTCATGCTTCTTCTGAGGTCTACGGTAGTGTGGTGAGTAGTCACAATTAAGATATACTCTGCAATGGACAACCGAATGGTAACGGTTAAATTTGTGGATTCATTATGAACTTATTTGCTTTTCTGAAGGTGATTTGCGTAATCTTTCACCTGGTTTGCGATTGATATGGAAGAAAAATGTATTGCTATCTGTTTCAGTCTGCACAATAAATATGGCTCTGTTGAAAATGATATTGTGGCATGTATTACACATGAATTTCTCTGACCTCCGCAGTGAATCAATCTGTGGAGAACCGAAATGGGCTGCCTTGTTTGCTCATAGAGTTGACCATGCTAGTTGAATTTTATAGACAGCTACACTTTTTACGATGTTCCATGCGGCTTTCTGCTTCAAAGCTCGACCACAGTGTTCTTTTCTGAAGTTTCAGTCAGTGTTTAGTTGTCCAAAGTGAGTCCGGCAAGCATTCTCCTAACTTCACTCATCCCGACGTCCAGAGTTTTATGTTTTACTACTCAAGCCATAATGCTGCCAGTTTGCCTAGGTGTAAAACATTTGCAAAGTTACTGCTTAGTCCCTCAAAAGGCTGTACATTTAGAAACTAAAGTATTTTGTTGTACTGAAATGGATGAATGTCAGGGTTTGTAAAACAACGGTATAAACTCTATGATCATAAGTCTGTTATTTTGTTCAGAGTTTGCAGCTTCACGAAAAATAAAAGTCGGTACAAAGAAAAGAAGATAATGTGTACTAATCTGTCAAACCAAAAATGTCTTTCTATGGTAACCGTTCATGAAACCGTGGACCACTTGTAAGCTGCATATAGAATCCTACATTGTTCGGCTTCGAAATTCCTGAACATTTTGTTATTCCAGACATCTATCAGCTTGCAACGGTTATGTATGCCAAAGTACTTTCCATGAAAGTAATTGTTCGCTTATAGAAAGGAAAGCACATGACAAGTATCACGTAAATACCGGCAATTTTTGATGATATGTGCATGCTGCTAAACATTTGTGGCGAGTTTTCACTGTTGTCCGCTGTTCGTCAAACTACCTCATAAGGTTTGTGTGACTAAATTAGCATGAAAAGCGGCAAGAACCTCAACAAGCATTTCGGTAAGCGAATACATTGCATTCCTCTAGCGTGAAACTGTATCAAGTAAATATCCGTGCCCGACAAATCACTATTCCGTTTTAAAACGTTTTATTGAAACGAATCTGTTCTACTTTTGATGTAGCTCGACTCCGTCATTGGTTTAGTCCGTCTTACTTAGGCAGATGCAAGATGTATAACTGACCATGGCTAATGTTCCCATAGCAACCGTATCCATGTTGCAGTTTGTTTAGATAACTTTTCTCTTCTTCAGAAAAGTATAACACGAACAAGAAATCCAACGCCACAATGGAAATTTGGTTGCTTTTAAGATCCCCATTTTATAGCCTTAAAAATGAAACACACAGCACACCATTCTTCCAGATATATAAATTACCTATGTCCAATGAGGTCAAACGTTACTGAAGATCTGTATACGAAAGTATTTAGCAGGGATTCAGTCCGGACGTTGTATAAATCCCCATTACCACACTTAAACATGATATGGCAGTTGATGCGCTCAAGTTGCACTACACCAAAGCTAGACCTGGTGATACTTTTTCCATTGCTGTTAAGTGTAAACCGGATTGCTTCAACAGTATGAATATTTTGTAAGACAACCCAAGGCTGATGCATTCAAGTGCAGCAATGAAACTAAAAATCAATTTTTTTCTCATCGAAGCTCATGGGCTGACAGCGTATGTGCTTAGCGAACGTTGCCACATCGTCTAATCACTTCTGGCTAAACGGCGAGCACCTCACTAGTGTCAGCCACATTTTATTCCTGAGAGGTGATGCCTAAATTTCATTCGAAATTTTGTGATATGACAGCAACAACTTGTTGTGACTTATTGTGTTCTGACAGGATAGATTTTAAATACTCCCCAGAGCGACTACCTGCCCCAGATACAACTAGTCAGCATCCGTACTTTTTCGGCAAAACACATGGTGAAATTGACTCCCCGATATTCTACTTTATCAATTCCAAAAAAGACCAACGGTTCAAATCACACAACTCATGATAATTCACCTGAAATAAACGACTTCACTTTTAGTGGAGTCCCTAGACGAATGACGTTTTAATCTTGGAGCTCACATTAACTCGCGTATTAAAACAGAACACAGTTTGATCTTTCATAAGTCTATTGCAAATAAACAATATACAAGTAAGTCACATAATGGCAAATGTATACCAGTTTGGTGTTATATTCTTGCAAAGCTGTCCACTGTTTGCTGAGTTCAACAGCGAGGGAGAGGATTGTTGAGGACTAACCTATAGGCACTCCCATAAGAAATGGAAAGTGAACTGGCTTGAAAGACTAACAACTTCTGCCCAATCTTGTTACTGAGTAAATCAAACGCGATGGGTGGTCTAGCCACACGGTCGCTGACTGAGTCGCCAGTGTCGACACCGTATTTTTTAACCTCATCAGTTTTTGAGCATTAACTGAAAATACAAGGCGATCCGATGGCTTTCAGCTAACTTTTTTGAAGTATTTTTTGGTTTGACTATCATCCGTGCTTAACTAACTTAAACGATCAATTGTGGAAAGTTGTCAGAATCCAGCTTATCATTACTGACGTGATGATAAGTATTACAAAATTGCTCACGACAGAACTGTAGGACCACAGGATACAGGGGGACAAAATGAAAACTCTGGTGTAATAAACATATTTTCCAGCTCCTAATCTCGGTTTTAGGCTAAAAATTTGTGTGGGATGTTTTATTCTAGGTCTAGACATTCCTCATTTCTATCTTGCTGCCTTTATCCCAGCGTTTTGCTAGTTCATGGAATGAACATGCTCGGCAGTGTAATGTCCAACCAATAATAATTGAAACAAACTGCTGATCTTGATCTATTAAGTGCTAGAGCTGGTCAGTTTATAAAGTTTATTTCGTAAAGAAATGGTTTCATTCTTTGTAAATGTAGGCAGTAGCAACACGGCAGTGGTTTGTCTGTTAAATGTAGCACCATGGTAACTACATCATACACATGAGGACAAACTATTCAGTGTGACGACAGGGAATGTTGAGAGTGACTCATCACCCAAAATACCGTAATCACTCGCTGGAAAACACCGTCAGACCGCCATAAATTGCATACCACTGGAAATTTAATTAAGAGAAACGCATCCATCAGTGGTCTTTCCAACAACATCTCATAAAAAATGTTAAAATCAGTATTCATCTCATCATTAAACCTAGCACATTCCAGCTGAGCCGTCTATAAGATGCAACCCGCCATTGACTTTATGCGAAGCTGGATGTGATCATGACTGAAAACATTATCTAGACTTTTGTTTTGTCATTTATTATCCACAGGAGACACTTCTGTATGAGGTAACAATTTCTTATCCTCTTGTTTCGTAAACGTAGCCCAATAAACAGATGTCCATGTCATGGAGTGTTCCAGGCATTAATGAAATCGTCTTCGTGAATAAACACATATGAGTTAAGTCGCCATACTGCTACATGCACCCCTACAATAATCAAATGTAAATTAGGGTTAGAGGTTGGTGAAACAGCCAAGCGGTGCCAACCAACCCAAACAACAATTTTTCAGCGACCTTGGTGAATTAAGCGATAAGTTTGAAAGGTCGGTTCATCTTCCGTATGTCAGTTGTTTCTCCAACTGACAGTTCTCCATTTATTGAACAAACACCTACTTATTAGAAACTGGTGTGAATGCAAGACAGCAATGCAGGATGAATTGATGAACTGTCATTAGTGATTCCAACACTGTTTGCTTAGATTTTGGCTGCAACTTTTTGCAGACATATTTGGAAGGTGCATCCCACATAAAAAAGTGCGGACTAGTGGAAATGTGTTAGTCTCATGTGGAACCAAATGGAGGGGCTTCCAAGGTTCCACAAATTGCATGTAATTTAGTGACGCCAAAATTTTGCGAGGGTTCTTTATGAACGCCTGATATTCCCAAATAACTAAACTACTTTACATCCGATTAGTCTGATCAGTATCGATCCATTCTCATTTACTACCTGCTCATTGTGTGGAATTTTGGATAACATGGTTCTGTTTCCTATAGCAGGTCACTGCGTTCAGCCATGCTGATGGAAGCGTTACATTTTCTTTCCTCAAATGTTATACTAATCATTCATATTCCCTGCAATTGGTTGGTGATCAGTTTTCCAATTGCATCCAGTTGAGTGAGTTATAAAGAGAGGGACCGTGTACGATAAACTGTGTTCTCCGAAACGCAATTTTCTTGTTCTCCTTCTTGTGAAATTGGTACCCATTGTTCATAATTTGTAGTCTCACTAACAAACGTCCCTAAATTCCATAACCTAAGAATACCCCTTACTTTTGTTCTTTCGGTTGGCTTTATCAAGTTAACCAGCTTGCATAACGCAAGTCATTTATTGCCCATTGCGTTAAACTATAATAATAAATCATTTTTAATCCCCGTATAAACAGTTTAGTAACAGTTTTTAATAACCATTTTTAGATAATTGTTAAAAAATGTATCTTCCTTGGTTCCCATTCGTTAAGCATTTTATTTTTTCATTCACTCGGAACTCCCCATGGTAACACGAGCTTTACTGAGGTAATAAAACGCACTTTAATATTTTACTTCCAAAACCTACAGTTTATTTTTACACTTTTCGTACATTTTTTTACATATAGCATATTTATTCCCAACACAAAACGCATATGATCTTATTTTTTTTTACTGACATTAAACTTTAGTCTACAAAACCGTATTTCCGGAGCATATAATGTACAGTTCAAAAATTCAAGCCTACGGTACATTTCGTCTCTCCTAGTATTGACAAATTACCAATGAGTGCAAATGTTTGAAATGGAAACTGTGAATTGAAGTCGTTGTTTCAAATTGGACACACAGACATTTTTTATATTTTGTCCGTAATTCTGCGAATTAATTTACCTTCTTATGGAATAGTCATTTATTCATTTATTGTCCCGCGTATGAATGTTCGGTCAATAGCTTTTGTTCTCATAGTTCCATGGTTTACATTGTCATGACCTGCCTCTTTTCCGTAGTGTTTAGCTGAACATTATCACAATTCACTTGCAACGTCCTAATTCGAAGTGGAAACTCGGTCACATATATATCCGATGTCTAAGTACGAAAGGCATTCGTCGTTAGGTTTTCCACTCTGTTCCTGAGGGCACAGTTATGTGTGATAACCTTGTGATACACACGACCACGTAAGACAATAAGGTAACTGAAATATATCTCGAGGTAATTTACATATCGACCTGTGGTTACTTTCATTTAGAACGAAATTTGAGTAATAACGAAGTTCCCATCTCACATTTCTTGGAGAAGTAGTTACGAGAATTTTCTGTTTAATGGAGACTGGGAGACAAATGGTGCCAACATCATTTTGAAAAACATCAGTTAAAATCGGTTATGCACAACTGTTTTAAGAAACCAGTTTTCCATCACGAACATATCATAGGAAATCTGGAAGTAATTTACGGTCATTCTTCTAAAACAGACAAACATGTTCGAATGACTCAATACGCCATTATATCCCCTACTTCAGTTCAACTGTCCAAAGTTCATAGATATTGACGCGAATATTGGCATGCTGTTGTTATCTTTCGCTGTGCTAAAAAATGGAACCCAGATTAACTTGGATAGATGTTTACATCGGGCACCAGCATAGTGACCTACACTAAATTGTGCATAAGTGACTAAGTCGTCTTTTAAAGTTAAATGACTAGCAGTCACGGAATACTCAACAACTGAAATATCAGCTGTGTTCTGTAATTGATGGTAAGTGCATACGGAGCAAAACTGATGCGACCCTAGTCGACCTGGATTATTTTGTGAAACAGTGAGTAGTTCTGTTCATAGAAACACTGTTTGTAAAACGCTGGAAATATACAATCCGAAATTTGTCGGTGGTCATTTAGATTAGTTAAAATTAAGCAAACACCAACATAAAGCATTCGAAGCTCTTGTTTTAAATATTTCTCATGTTCAAACATGGGACATAATCTTCCGGAAGATACTGTAGACAAACGAAGAAAATCGGAAAGTTTGTTCATGCGCTGACAGTAAACCAAATGTATGATATGTTTTTTTCCATTCTAACTGAACTTTAGTCAAGAGTGATTGTAACCAAATGTAGTGGAAACAGTTGGTATCTTAGGCGATCTTCCGTTAAATCAGTCTTTATAGGAGGCATGTTTTGGAACCAGTAATTGGTATTCACCGTATGAAGTAGTAATTACGTTTACTGATAAAAAACGCGGAGGCTTAAATAACCGTATGCCAAGTCATGAGATTTCGTCTGACTGGAGAATAATGAGCACTTGCTCCGTGTTGTTTACGGTGCTACCCAACGCTCCCAATTATAGACTGTTCTGTTACAATGCGTTCATGTATTTGGTACCTAACCTTTCACTATTTGACCAAATGAAGTGGACTTTCGTCAAACTCCCAACATGGATTTCATGTTTACAATGTACAGATGATTCAACAGAAGTATTTCTTAAAAAACATTTTGTTGAATATTTATTTCGACAGTTGTTCCCCTGGCAGCATTTTGTGAGCAAACGCAGTTAAAAACACTTAACTTCGGGAGAATCTAAATCAAGGACGATGAAAATGTTAGCGGTGACTAATTTACTCACGGCTTTTCGTAATCCATTGCATCTCACGTGAAAGCCCAACCGTGAGTTATGATTTGAATTTAAAGGAAAACTGCACATTATATCAATAGTTATCGCTATGAAGTGCATATTAGGTGGTTGACATTGTTATTGTGTACCCGATGATACCTGAATGTGCATTTTAACTTGTCACTCGCAGAAACTGTTGGAACCATAAGCAATTTCGTGTGATAACGTGATTTTAGTCATTTAGGTAATACATCTTAAATGATGCAATCCCACATGAAGTGTCGACTTGTGTACAGATGAGTTGTTTACTGGGCGATCGATCAAAAAAGATCAAACGCAAAACCGCACTGTTGTTCTCAGTACTTATATATGTAGCAGATTGGGAACGACGTTCAGCCAAACCGAACCATAAAAAGCATACCGTGCTTGTGATTAGCTCAGGATTTTCTGACTGTTCTTATGCCGCATCAGGCCGTGCATTCTACTCTTAAGATGAGTTAGGTAATCATTTTGACTCATTTGCCACATCATGACCTAAGTTTGACGGATTTCATTGACCGGTTCAAGTAACTCGATCAATTTGCACCTCAGCTTCATCCGCACAGTTGTCCGTAGCGATCTGTCTAATTGAGTCAGCTAAATAGGTGTGCAGAACTTGAATGCTGACATCCATGCAAGCAAAAAACCGTGAGCTAAATGTGTGGTTTACCTTCTACAATAAGATTAATCCAACTCTCAAAAATGTGTGTATCCTATATACTCAAAGTATATAACAACGGCGAGTACACTGATATCCGAATGTTTAATCTGCTTCAGATATATCATATCATATCGGCCTAGAGGAATCGAGACGTTATGTAATAATAGAATGGGAGACTCACATGCTTCTATGAAATAACTCTTGTCGTAAGGCTCTGAGTTTTTAAAAGATTCCAGTGTAGAAATCACAAGTTGACTGTTGTTGGTTTGCAAAAGGCGTTGAAGTTCAGCGGATGCGTTGAAATACAAGTCTGCCTCCCGAACCCAGCGATCCACAATTATTCGCAATGTGTATGAGCCAATATACATGGAGAGTATGCAGAAGTTCAAAATATTATGAGAATTTGCAATGTAAGACCTGAATCCGACGAAGTATATGTGCTTCACGTCGGCAAGCAATAGGCCTGAACGGGTTGAAATGAAGATTTTGCAGAAAATCACTCTGTGTATACGATACACGATATAAGTTGCACTTCATCTAAAATGAACATACTAAAACAACCACAAAATACCAGGGAATAAACCAGCTGGAGTATGTACATACAACGAGCGATAACTTACAAACGTTTCACCTTTCCGTTTGCCTGTCAGTGACTACGAAATCAAGACGCGGCAAAATTTTCTTTTGGTCTTCAATCTGTTACTATTTTAGAATGGTTAGATGTTGGCCAGTTTGTTTAGTTATAGACATGTTGAAGCTGAAAATGGTAAAACTATCATTTGTGCAGAAGTATTTTCTTTTTTTAATGTGCTAGAAAACGTTAGAATTTGAAGGAGACTTTTCATTCTGTTTTCCTGTAGATGGGATGGCAAAACTACCAAAACGTTTCCAGTGTTGTTTTGAATGTGCCCAAAACGCTTTTACTGATTTGTTCAAAGGCTTAAAGAAAGTATGACAATGTTGAGGTGAACTGTTACTGCTCCATTATTTTATGGTGCTTTCACTTACTTACAACGAACCTCATCGGAAGGTTTTTTTGGGGAGGGGTGTAAACCTTGACACTAGAATCTTAGTAAGACATTTCAAGCGTGTGCCATCAGTCAGGAAATTAACCATATCTTGTGGAAGCTATAGCGGTTACAAGTGTGTGGCAAAAGTCCTAGTTCCAACTACGGTAAGGATATACACTACTGACGAGCTTCAATATGAGGGAAACTGGATTTTGGGGCGTACTAACGAAACGGGTAGACTGGAAATTCTATAGGAATGTGAAGGCTCTGATCAATTACAAGTGATTTTCGAATTACATGGAACAACCAACATCAATATATAGAAACGGAAACATCATTTGAATTTGAAACACAATTTACATTATTTTTGGAAACAAGAATGAATATGTATTAGGAATAAATTGTGAAACCTGATAAAACGAATTAAGTGTTTGAACACACTCCGAATTCCGTTCGCTGCTAAAAGGTATGGCTTTTGCAACTGATGCGAAAGTCAATGGGGCAGTTAATCATTGGTGTAAAACTGGGTAAACGTTGTCATCACAGTTTACGGCTCTAGTTTATTTAATGTGTGGTTGTCAGAGTTAAACCCAGCAAGTCGATTTATACTTTTGGCTGGATGGATCAAGCTTCGAACGGAGTCCATCAGCCTTTCGCAATATTATGTTCTAAATTATGTTCCAAAATAATTCACGGTTTTAAGGAGGATTTTCTGATTGGCTCTTGATTGATCGACTGACTAAATGCTTTGATCATAGTTTTGTTGTGTTTGTCGTATGTTAACAGTCAGCTGTCACGGTGGACTGGAGAGTACTAGAGTCATGATCCGTCAACCCCTCACGCAATTGCTAACTCTAATCTGTCATTTCCAAAAGCCCTTGGTTTTGCAACAGATTTAACTAGTCCAGAGTTAGGTCTGAACAAGAAATTTATCGTAAATATTGGATATATCTGTCAGTTTTTCCTACAATTTCCTTCTTAATTTTGGCTTGCCTTGACGGCTTATAATCACTGGGGGTGAACTGAACACATGACGATTCAGAACACGGTATGCACAACAGTACAGTTCAGAAACAAACATTATCTAGACGCTTCTGATACTTTCCACCGCACAGTAAAATTCGGTATGCTTTTATTGTTCAACAATGAATGACGACTTTCCTACCGAAAACGGTTTATACTTTATCAACTCTGCTGCGGCACACTGTCAAATGAACAGCGTTGAGTTCAATAACCTTCCACCTGTAGTAAAATTAGGTAGTAGTGTTTTGGTGCTACGTACGCAGGTGCGTAAACAGAGAGCTAACCTCATCTCGCAGGGCTGGATGAGACCTGACTGCCACAATCCGTTCCCAAAGTACGTTACGTGCATGCACTTGTCTACATAACTCTTGTGGAATAGTCGAAAGTGTTTATCAAACTGACCGCTGTTACATTGTCCACTGTTACGTCCAACGAGATTCAGGGATGGATACACTTTGGATCATCAGAATTGGTCAGAACGAGACCATTTCCGCTCACAATCCCTTAACGCTTTCAATTAAGCTGTCCGAGATTAGAGGTTTCAGGAAATGAACTTAATTTTATAAGACTACGCCGTGTGGATAAAGTGAAACATTCGCATTTGATGCAAAGTTTGCTTCGTTCAAGCGGTATCAACAGCATTCGCGCATGATTTTCACAAAATCCAAAGTAACGTTAAATATCTTCATATCTTCGTTTCGGGAGAAGTACAGATGGATACTTCGCTGCCAGCATACAATTTATGATTAGGTCTTTTAACAACACAGTTTGACAAGAACTGGACCATTGTATATTCCTATAATGCCAGGAGCAGCAACAGAGCCATGGTGACTTGATAGTCAAATGCAAACTGTTAATCGTAACATGGCTGTGCACTTCGCATTCGTCAGCAGTACACCAGTTGTAGACAAACACAGTTGATCAGTAGTATCATAACACTTTTTACACTTTGTTTGCCTGTTGTATAATGTACAGGCGTTTGAACATTCGTAACTAGTGACTGGCGGGTTTATTCAGGTAAATTATACAATTGTTAGTTTTCCTTAGTCATTACAACACAGACACTTAAAGAGCATGAAAATGAGCCGCAATGAGACCTTTAATGTTATAAGAGGAGGTTACGACCTTATTAAAATCCGTTGTTTTGGGAGTTATGTTATTACAGACACTGAAGTCTTTTCTGGTATAGTTCAGACCATTTTGTATAGCAGTAGCCACAACGTTGCTGAAACAGTCCAACTGAATGCAATTCTGGTACAGATACATTAGACGATCAGGATGAATTAAACCATGATAGAGTCAGATGAGTAAGTATTAACGAGTAAATGAATGCGTTAACACATCTTTTCAAATCACATATGGTTTAACTATCCCCAATGACTGATCGACATTCATGTGCATATTACAAAACAAGCATTCACATGATAACCCAAGTGACATAGTGAATCGCATGTTTAAGATAACCAAACGTAAACCGGATTTGTAGAGGAATCATAGGTAATCCTCAGTGAACTTTCACGCCTTAACGGAGGCACATTTTTCTCAGTCTGTTGAACATATGCATTTAAAAAGCTAATGTGACAACTATTCATGACCAGTTTGGCGTACAGTTTTTAGAAATGGCATTTGCAATGTATCTACCCCTAAAGTTAACTATCTACTCTCGTTTATTAACAAAAGTGATATCGCCTGCAGTAAGTTAAGATGGTTTCAAGCCTTCTCATTTTCGTCTTCCACCAGTCCTGGCTACTTGTCTTGAGTTGGATCAATTCGTGGTCATGTCGTAGAACTTTACTCATATTCCATTATTCTCAGAGTTTCTACATTGTGTATATTTCAGCAATATACTAATAAGTTCGCTTACATAAGCCGATCAAAAATATTTGACACTGGCGAAAACACTGGGATATCGTGTGAACACTCGACAATATACATACGGAAAGTTTTAGAGTTAAGAAACAATCCGTTGGATACAGAGGTAGGTTCAGTGAAATCTACTTCACACGCATCGCCTTATTCGTTTCGATTTATCTTCACGTGAACAATGTCAGCACACAAATAACACCACAAGTTTGATATGATTTATATCTGTTACACACTTCTGCCTAGATCTTCGAATATGTCTTCGTTGGATCATAAAATTCTTGAACGTGAGGATGCTCGTAACAGTACGTATACAGTAATTCCTGAAGTGTTTGTTTTACCTGTATGTTTACGTTCCACGGGGAACCTTTATGTTTACAAAACCACTCACTTGGTGACTCCACATATTGAAAGAGACCATTCAAACGGAAAAGCAAAGGCATTACATAATATCTTGTCCAGCATATTTCTATCACAATGGTGCTGTAGTGGGAATGTTTCAGTCGAAATGAACATTTTAACACTGTTGATAGTAGGTGTTTGAATTACATCTATTCCTGAGTTTAATCTCCAGATGGCGGTTTCGATTTAGTCTTCCACTTAAAAGTTACATATTTTGCTATATATTATTCTAGTTGTTACGGCGATGTTCAAGTTGCTTGGCAATCGGCTAACTAAAGTAGGGGAGGGTGTCTCTGCATTTCTCTATCCATCAAGTGCATGTGCAACGAACAACTCACCTGCAACCCAGAGTACTATACATAGTTGTACGTGCGTGATAATCACTTTAGATGGTCGAAAATTGGTAGCCAGCCATTTTTTCACGCTCTCTTCATCCTCGGCCACCGCAGTTCCGCTCCTGTCATCCAACAGACCCTCGTAGTTCTCCTCCAGTCGAAAAGTGGCGGCCGCCAAGAGAATGAGGAAGAGAAAATGAGACACAACATGGGTGGCAAATTTGGCAGCTGGACAGCGCATTGAACGGGCCAGCTGAATTCACAGGTGGTTCCGGACATTGTGACGACCCCGGGGTATGGGTGAATAGTAGAAGCAGGCATAGATATATATGTATAAGTTATTCCGAAACTTGATCAAAACCAATTCATTTAGTTGAAGCCAAACATTATCATTTTAGATGATGTAGTATAAGAAGGTTGTGGGCGTCAAGTTAACTAAAATTGTCACTATATATTTTATGCAAAACAACTGTATGACTAATATCATGTCGACGCTTGGAAACTCCGATAATTGTACAAGCCTTTGAGTTCGAAAGTAGCAGTTGTTTTAATTCACTTTTGCCAGCTTATACGTGTGACCATTCAACAAACAAAACATGTCGTAATGTGTCACCACTACCATAGTGTGATTCATCAGCTGGTGAAATGGGATATGCATCAAAATCTCTATAATAATGTACAGAGTTGACTTAAAAATATGAACCATGGGATAACGGGTTAAATATCCCAGTTATCTCCCAGTATTCGTGATGTCGTGGATTTTGATCGTTCACTGAGAACAGCAAAGTTGCGGATAATGTTCAGGAAATCAATTGTTTCTCGAAGTTGCTAGAACTGTCCCCAAAAACATTTTGCCAAGTTGTGAAGAACTTTTAATTTTTCTCAAGGTAATCATGCATCCCGCAAAAACATGGAATAATTTGCGATGTGACACATTGACCGCTACGTTTTGTGAGCCTTACCATGTGTACAGAATGAACTCGGGTTAAACCTTAATAAATTGATGTAATTAAGTGGTCAACCTAATCATGCCCAATAGCAAATTGTGTTAATCAGTATGTGTAGATCACTCAGTGTGAATGCTTTATTTTCTGAACCTGAAACAACAATTCTCGGTGACAAGAATAAACGATATTAGGTCACATCTGAAAACCTGAGATGTTGACAAAAATAAACGCGATCGGTTTAGGAAAATCAGCGAAGATATCACAACGAGTGAAATGCGTGAAAGTATGATACCTTAAAGAATATCGCCTAACTTTGTAAGGTGGCACTATTTGTTTTGCACAGTTTGTACGGAAATGTCGAATTTCATCTAATAATATATGTGAAGCTTTTGAATATGGAACTTCTGCTGGTCTACTGATGAGCGATAGTTGATGAACACTGTTTTAAAGAATGATGACAGTTATGCCGAATACTCAGTTATTCCATTAAAAAAGGCACCACAACAAATGCTGAGTTTCATAAACATCAAATATTTATGTGAACTTAGTACTACATACATGAGAATACTACATAACCAATAGTACAGCGACCGACGATGAAATGGAGACGTAAAATTTCACGGCCGACAATATGACTTTGCTGAAATGTGGTTTCCATCACTGGTTCCAAAATAACTGAAACCGTTGTTTCGCTTAACTGTAACGTCTCGATATCTAAAATAATACAAAACCAATTAATATTCGTTAATTTGCTAAAGTGCTGAAAAGGTTTACAATTTTCCAAATTCGTCTAAATCGTCGTCACGCTTTTAGAACTTTTCAATGGTTTTATTACGATATAAGCAGTGAAATTTTGATGAGTTGCACTGTAATATGACTTTAGGAAATCTAACCTTGCCTGCTCAAACCAAAATGTGTTTGTCACTATTTGACAGATTCACAAACGTATATCTTTCCTGCACATTGTCCCCACAGGGATATTCATACTGATGCACATTTGCAATTCAACACTATTCAAGCCGGACATTTGCACAAAATGAACCAATAAAGTATCGTTTGTCAAGAAAGTTATTCATCTTTTGTATCTAATTTAGTAAGATACCTGTGTCACCAGTCAACGTCTTTTTGTGACACAATAATACAAAAACAATTAACCGAGCTAAATGGCTAAAAAGCTAAACAAAAACTTGTAAGGCTTTTAGCAAGATTCAGTAAAGTGAGGTACAAAACAAATAGACCTTCTTTTATATTCTTATAGTATATTCACCAAGATTTGACTTTTGGAGCGGACATGCAACCTAACTTTTTTCGTAAAACAGCAAATTTAGTTCCGTTTAACACCTGTCACACGGCTCGTGTCTCAACAAGTCTCTTAGGCGCGGGCTTTTATCGTTAAATTGAGTTACGCTAGAACCCAAGCAGATAATCCAACTTTCACCCGTTTCGGATAAACTGCTTAGTGGCTCTGTTTGTTAGATCTTTTCACCGGGCACGGTTTTTTAATCAGAAGCCAAGTTTTCCACATACACACATAATCAAAACGGTCTTTCTGGCGCTCACATGCATTTACATAAGTACAACGTCGCCTTTTCCCAGACGAGTCCAGTTAATGCCCCCTCACATGTTGATAAGCAGAGATATGTGAGCTGTGTAGCTGCCTACAATGGTAACTTATATTCTGAGCAGTACTTATTCATCGTTACACTCAATACAAGTATAGAAGTTGCCGTCTGCCACATATTGCTTTGAATGGACGTACTTTTGCTACTGTTGACACATCGGCTACCGTTAAGAATGACGAATATGGAACGCATGTTTCCGACATATTTTTGTTTGAAGAAAATATGATCAACTGACGTGAGAATCCGTTATCTCGATGCTATGCCACGAACATTTCAATGGAAGAGTCCTGAACTCGTTGCCTAACCAAGACGAAATGGCGAACATGGTCTACTTTATAATAGTCTTTCCAGCAGCACATCTCACGTCTTTCGTTAACAATGTTGTACAGTGTTTGTCTTTTGTTTCCTACTCGATGAGATCACGGTACTTCGTGATAACCGTCCGTTAGGTTGTACAAGTCGCTTGTGTCCAGTAAATGGTGCGCATTCCAGCACACTGATAAAAATGTTGACGCAGATAAACTGTTGTCCACAAGGTTATCACAAACATCAATATTCCGCAAAACTATTGTCGCTTTCACACATAAGTTGGCTATACATCTTGTAGTTAAGTGCATAAGCATGTTGGTTATCATTAAGTACAGTCGTTTGCAACATCATCGATGAATAGTTTAAATTCACTGCCATAACTTGGGATCGGTCAATTTTAAATCAGGAAATGAGTGGTGATGCAAAAACACCTTCTATTGTCCCACAAGGCCACCCAAAGGTTCGATTTTCCTTATTGTCCAGTCGCACCCTTACTACTTGTACAAAATGGATACACTTTGCTGAGACATTTGTTGGAAGTGAATGTATGTCGACTAGGATAGTCACACGTACACCAATGTAGTACCACATTGTTGATTCGACAGTCAATCATAACAGATGAACGGTAACCGTGATCACGGTAGGATTAACTTAATCATCTTTAAAATGCAAAAAGGCATTAGATCATTTTTGACCGTATCCCAAATGACGGTCATGTGGTGAGTTTACTTTGTAAAATAAGGTCCCCATGTCTAAGCTCGGTTCTTGAGCAAAAGCTTTCTACTTTTTTTGATGAACACGAAAGAAGATAAGAAGTCTCAACGGTTGTATTGGTGTGCTGTAGGTATTTGTCTGTGGAACAACGTTCATATCAGAAATAAACCAACACGCAAATGGTGCAAATAAACACTGTAATGTTGAGTACAGGTGCATCTGTTGTTGCATCAACGGTGGTGAGAAAGACTGTCATATGGTATGTTGAAAACCAGAGACAGCATGGCCGATTACCGAGATAAGCTGCGATTGCCATCAAACGCTGTTCGAGTACCACTTGTAAGACGAACGCACTGTTTCATTGGTTGATCCGGTCATTTTACACAGCGATCGTCACTGGACATTTTCATTACAGTCCAGAAACCATGCCCCTCTATATGTTCGGGAGTAACTGACCATATTTTAAATTGGTAAGTACATTTTGACAAAATTCAGAAGGTAACTTATCCACAATAATCGATGACCTACAGAATAAGTTTGTCTGTTCTGCCCGTGGTAAAGTTGAAGCGTTCTCAGAACTAATACAAATCATTTTCGCATAATGTGTACGTTTGCAGGAGCTGGTAGAGTGTGCTGGCTCATAAACAGCACACGCCGTTGCGAGGTCCTCATGTATTATTGATAATTTCATTTAGTTCTACACCACAGCACATATTTTTTGACTGTACACAACTTTGTCTTGACAATATTTTTAAACTGAGTAGAGAAGCACTGTGATAGAGTTCACTGCAAAATGTAAGGTCGTTTGACAACCACAATAATTTCTGCAAAAGGGCGAGTAATATAGGCCAAGTTAAAACAAAAAGCAACCAGTTACTTCCATGTGGTTAAATCATTGGATTGCAGTTAGCTTGTTATTCAGTAGTCGGGAAAAGTTGCGTACAAACATTTTAACAAATTTAGTGCACACAAACGATTGTTTGTTACTGGAAAACGAAAGCTATGTTACGTTTGATATAGTTTTACTGGGTAAGGTTATTAACGTAACTATGGATGATTTCTCCTCATTCCAACCCTAATACAGATGCTCGGTTAACAGCAAGCATTTTCCCGTGAGGCATTGTTTGAGATCCACATAATTCTCAAGGGAAGCCAACGTAGAAATTCCTCGTTATGAGGGAAACGTCCGCTGTTGAATGTCCAACAAAAGGGCTATTTCAAAAACAAGTGAATTGTTGGTCTGTTTACTAATTTACAGAGGTGAACGTGTGAGCGAACGCCAGCTCTGGTCATAAATAAACGATATCACCAATAAAACTATAAATTACGGAGAAAAAGCGCACTGTATGCGGATCACAATGAGTAGCTTAAAGCCTGACGTTAGACATTTGCAGAAATTTATTCGACAGAGATAAAATGAGTGCGTGGGATTTCTATACACAACAAATGTTAATCGATGTTAGTTGGAATGGTGTTGTAGCGTCACATGAATGCTGCCGTACGTTACACTTTTCAAAATTCTATTCCGCTGTTTGCTGGAAAGAAGGGGTCGAACTTGCCGACACAAATTACTTTGACAAAAAGTAGATAAAACATAAAGTGCGGAAGATATAATTATTTTGTACTGACCCGTTATTGTGATATTTTTTAACAACACGAATCAATTCTTCCATGGGAAGGAGTTAAGAGGAGCAGACAACAAATAGGTTGATAAGGGTAGGGTTAATCCGACGAACCACTGTATCTGAACATACAAGGCTGATTTTGGTCGTATAATTTAAGCCATGTCAAAAAAATCCGGAATCTTATAGTGGAATAGACTTAAAAGATCCCGATGATTAGGTTGAGTTGATAGTTAGACCAGTAATCAGGTCATATCTAACGACTGCGTACACTGTTTATTTGCATGTTTCAGCTACAGTACCTATCACAGGTGAACCTGGATTTCTGCCTCAACTTAAAGAGGTGCTCCCAATTTTGAAGATGGGGCATCTCTTGTTTATACCTGCGCAAGTTTATCCACTGTTACTCACGTATTGGTAGACATAGTCTGAGATAGCTTCGAAAACGGATCTTCTTCGATGGATGTCGGTTGTATTTTTTGTTTTCGAGCAAATGCACCGAATTTTCGCATAAGTGAAATTATTCTTCCTCCTATAGTTCAGTGCAGACTGTGATTTATTTTACGGGACAATTCTTCGTGGTGCATAACTTTTCTCGAAGAGGTCACCTGTTTGGGGAGAGGTTTTCGAGCCAAGTCTTCTTTCTGTGGACATTTTTGCAGAAACCATTTCAATGGTAATAAGGTCCTGAGCTCGTCTAATTCGTCTACGGGTGTCGCTGCTTACAGGCCCCATTCGCATGGATAGTACAGGTGTTAATTCACTTCCATTTTAGATTAGTGAAAGAAACGCAGTTCACTTATTGACTCAGGGACCTGGATTTTCTGTAGAGACCTCCTTCAAGGGAACCATCCTCCTCGTGATTACTGAGTATGTCTAGAAACGCCAAAACAAACACCGGTCGAAATTCAATCATTGCATTTAAGGTGGGATTACAACTATTTAAGCACTGCACCAAGTTATCTGGTGTTTGTTTGGAACGTGATCTTCTGTTGGCACGTAAGGTGACAACGCTATTTAGATGTCCACTCGAAGAAGTTACAAAATTAGCGTCTGAATTGACTTGCTAAACTGCAAATTAACACCCTCACTAATTATGGCTGCATCCGTTGACGTATACACAACGCGCAAACCTTCGTCAAGTTAACAGGTCAATGGAGATATGCGTTACCGTTTAGCGGAAATAAATTCATTGTGGATGCTCTTGGTATAAAAAGGAAATCTCCCTGAAAAACAACAAGCATTATGGAACGAAGACCATGAAAAAGCGGCCAGTGATCCGACAAGATTACGTCGACCGACGGGTGAGTGGTGTAACAATGTCAGATAGTATGCCCAGTTTGCAATTGCAAATATCATGCTATATGTTTAATGTAGTGTTTTCTATGCAGACATGCATTCATATGGTTTCAAAGTCATAAAAATAATGAAATACTTTTAGATGAACCCACAATGATTTGTTTTTGCGGAGAATGTAGCGAGGATGTAAGTAAAACCTGTATGGAATTAATGAACGACAGCCTGTACTAGATTATTTGCAAGGTGATGTGGACTTACTATCTTGACGAGGCTATTTTTACAACAGGCAAATGATGGTAAATTTGTCCAAACCATTTTGAACGAACTTCTGTCTCTTTCAAGGAATGTGTGCACACAGTACACCAAGTGTTCCTCATTTCCTTAAAAAAATAGGATATACTTGTGCCGTTATTAAAATATTTAGATTGAAGAGTCTGTGAGCTATGCTTAGCTTCCCTAAACTGGCAAAAGATAAAGGACTCTGGTCAATATTCGATGAACATCATCTACAAGTGACTGAAACTTCCATTTTCCCATTGATACCATTCAGCGAAACGCACTACACTAGAGTTTGGCTCGTGTTAAAGACCGCCAGAGCTGAACTGCTTTGCCGTGGTTGAGATCTGACCTGAAGCCGTTCTTCCATGAGGCAACCGTGTTCAACTATATCACCGAGCTTACTTTAGGCATAACTGAATTCTCATGTGAAGACTTTCAATTACATTCATTTGTTAGAAGTGTTAACTTATCCTATCGTTTAGTCGGAAGACAGGGTAGCTGCGCTGTCAAATCAAGGCGGTGACCTGAAAAATGAACGTGCCTGGGTGATGCCGTACTATAATTCGCCGATGTGTGAGTGGGGTTGATAATTCAGCGGTTCGCACGGCCGTTTGTAGAGGCGTGACCAGTGTGCAAGTCTCGTATGACTAGAACAGGTCACACTGTTGACCCTAAGTCAGGGTGAAACCTGAATTTAATTCTTCTGTTCTACAGTTATTGCCTAAGAAGTCTACGGGGATGAGAACCTATCTCCAATTTTCAATACCATTTGTATACAGTTCTCCGAAGCGCGCATGTGTAAATGCAGTATGGCTGGTGAAACTGTCTTAAACAACGTAGAGCAATGATCAACTCGTAATGGTTAAAGACTCACATGAGAAGTGGGGAAAATTATGTACATTAGGCACAACAATGGAAGTAGAGGAGTGGCAGCGACAGAGAGACCGATTTTTCGGATCAATGACCAGGATTGCAAGAATGCGGTTTCGGAACCGTACCAAATGCTCGTTAGGTACTGTTGACAATTCGGATGAGCCACAAACTGAAACGCAAAAAGAGATCAGAAATATACTGGTAATTGTCATCCTCATAGTAGAATACCAGTGGATGTTACCAGTTGCGAATGGTTAACTCCACTAAAATGTTTCTTGCCTGAATAGTATGAAATAAACATCGTCTTCTTCACATAAAGTTGTCAGAGTAGTCGTGTTTAAGGTTTTGCACAGGATACCACATTTTTTCTAAACAGAGTATTTAACAGTAGGATGCCTAATGAACTTACAGTTGGATTCCTCGACCCAAATAGTTAATGTTGAGATAATTTCGTTCGCTAGCAAATTCGTGGGGGCAGTATTGAGTGTTGTGAATTTCAGGATTTCGAAGACATTGCTTGAAGGCGAATGAGGTAAAAGCCATCTTGCATCGTCGGCGAAATTAATGTGATTAGCACTCTAAAATTCACAATTTTTTTTACTACAGCGGCCTCAACATAATTAAATTCAGTGATCTAGGCGGAACAACACATCATGTTTCACAAAATATTCTTATGAAAGTCTGATACAAGGGGACTACTGTAGGGCTGAAAACAATGTCCAGGGTAGGTGACAGGCCTGAATCCATCACCACATTCTTGCCAGTAAATTGAAGTCTCCAGTGTAACATCAGGTTTGTGGTTGATGGACAACACACACGGATACTCATGAAGTTTCATCAAACAGAGTTTACTGCAGAAAGAAAGAAATTCGAAATCCACCGAACAATCAGCAAAACAAACTGTACTATCACATATCAAAATATTACCAGAAATGACCGCTAAACTTCTGAGATCACATGGTATTACGCTAGCACACAAGCCAGTGGCAACGTTACGAAGATTATCAAAATCAAAGGAACAATTCAAACCCGCCGACAGAAGAAACGTCATTTAAAAAACCCAATGCAATGACTATGGACAGTACTATGTCGGCCAATCCGGATGGAAATTATCAACACGAGTACATGAACACCAATTAGCCATCATGAGGCATGGTCAGTTTCCTTTGATCTCCGTCCACGAGGTCGCAACTGGACGCAACTTCAACCTGAGTACCGCAGAAGTCCTTCCTTACGCAAACATTAAACATGCGAGAGAATTTTTCGAAGCCTGGTATTCATCAGCCGGATCAATGGACAAACCTATCGAGCTAAACAAAATCTATGAACCAATAATATCCAAGGTTTTGAACAGATGCAGACTTCATCAAGTCCACATGGCGGTAAACCCAAACGGAGCAACCTGAGCAGATCAGACCGAAGTCGATACCACACAATGAATAACCAATCGAATGGAATTGCAAAACGAAGCATTGATTCACCAGATCAGTTTACAGGGACCAAACAATCAGTTTCAAGGTCGGCGTTTGACAGCAACAGGGAACACCTAACCAGACTCCAGATCAAAGACTCAAGAACTGCGGGAAATATCCAATCAGACATCTTGCCAAAGTTCAAGTACAACAAGAGTCAGCCAATGATAGATCAGGTTAAAGATCAAGAACAACAGAGAGCGACCAACCAGAATTCAGGTCAGAAGGTCAACCCACTCTACTATGTAGGAGCAGGCATCCATCGAACTTCATCATACTCTACGCTCAAAGCTGTACGCTAAAACAAGTAGGCACTGATGACATCAACTCCCTTGGTGATGAAACGCTTGCAACCTAAATGCCAAGCTCAGCGAGCATAGCAATACCGGAACCACCAACCCAAGTTTCCAGCAACACCACCATTTTCGCTACTATCTGACAGCATGCTCTTGTTGAGCATGTTTCGCAGATCAATGACAACACGGTTGCTGTGAGTGAGGATGGGTTTCGCTATCAGACTTGTCGTGGTCAAAAGTTGAAGGCGAATATTGCCTCCTTTTACAAGGGAGTCGCATCATATATAAGATGTACAGTTTGTCTTTTGTAGTTTCACACATTTTGTAGTCTCTACAACACAGACATGAAGGCACACAACAGGGTGGATAAGAATAACCTACTGGAACAAAAGTGTACTTCAGATACGGAGTCTGTATAGATAGGGGACGGGTTAACTAAACTTTCCGAAATGTTGGTGTCTTGAATCGGAATCGTTTCACTCGGCGCAGTTAGCATATCTTCTGTTGTCCTGATCGCTTATGCTACGAAATTATCAGAACCAATAACTGCACATTTTAAGCGTTCCTTAACAAGAAATTTTCTGTCGAGAGCTAGAAACGGCCTATACCTATGCTTATTCTCAAAGGCCGGTGCAGAGTACGCCGAATAACTAGTGACCGATAAACTAGTTTTTAGTGGTCTCTGAAATAACCTGAACCCGAGGAGCTTTCGTTCATTTCATTACTAGGCAGCAATACGGTATCAGCGAATGGTAGTCAGGCTGCACAAATAAGCTGTAAGCTTTGTGATTTCCGTCAAGTTTGTTGGCGTAGTACTGGTGATTGTTTTGATATCTGGTATTCTGAAATCTTTCCACCGAACTCCTCGATACGGAAGTTCCATAATTATTTACCAACAAACTAAATTCTCCAGTAGCTTGGTTATTATATAAGCAGCTTTACAGCCACAGTTAAGAGGATTTGACAGTTAACGCACTGGTCCCCTGCAAACAACGGCGTTTCGAAGTTTGCAACTTAAAGTCTCTGTTAGTAATTTCTTTCCTTCTTGAAATAATCGGTATCTTGAAACAATCTGTTCTGCCGTAGTATGATTGTACGAAGCTGTGGTGAGCATCACACTTGTTGCAAAATTCGTGCTCTGTAGAACGCCATTAAATATGCACACCAGTGGGCTAAATAACACAGTTTGTATTTTACTACACCAATTTTAAGACCATGAAATTTCACAAAAGTTTGGCGACTAACATTTTGGCAACACCAAACTACTTCTTCCGTATACTAACAAGTCGGAAGGATTCTGGCAATGGAAAATTTAAATCCATCTACCGACTGCTTGG
>LUCH01000546.1:158024-197951 GCA_013368495.1 Paragonimus heterotremus
TTGCAAAATTCGTGCTCTGTAGAACGCCATAAAACATACACACCAGTGGGCCAAATAACACAGTTTCTATTTTACTACACCAATTCCAAGACCGTGAAATTTCACAAACGTTTGGCGACTAACATCTTGGCAACACCAAACTACTTTTTCCGTATACTAACAAGTCGGAAGGATTCTGGCAATGGAAAATTTAAATCCATCTACCGACTGCTTGGCTGTGACTTGAGTTTTACAATGACACGTCATCTGTGGGGAAAAATGGCGAAATTCTTCAAAACCATTCATAACTAGTCCACATTTGAAAATTAACACAGATATATCGACTCTATCTTACAATTGTTGAGCATGTCGCACATGCTCAAAGACTGACCATTGTAATAAATATAGAACCCAGGAAGATAATTTGTTGTGAGAGGTCTTCAAAACAGCTTAAAGTTTTTAAACACACCCAGAAAAATACCTAAGTCTTGACACAAGATTTCCAAACCATAGGTAGATGCCAGTCCAACCAAAGAGTTGTTAGCTGGAATCGGGTTGTGGGATGAGCGGGTTGTTATGGAGGCAGAATTAATTCACAATTAATATCCGTTCACAGCAGAGTAAACTGTGGAACACTGTAGACTCAAAGGGAGTGGTGGCAGGTTTTAAATTCTACCCTTTCACCGAATTTGGGGGAAGAGGTATAATTTGCACTGCAGCTTTAGGTGACTACATCGCAGTCCATGGTAGCAGTTGACAAAATGAACTAAACTGATGGATAATTGACTCAGTGTTTCGTCATTCGTCGTTAATATAATTGCACGTCAGTTGCTTCAATCGAGTTTGTCTTGGCTGCTCCTGATCAACATTCTATCAGCACTGCTTACCTAACTCAAACTAAAGACAGAACACACAAGTGACAAGCCTACCTATCTGTGCAACAACACAAAACTTTGTACACAAAATTGAGTGAATATTTACATAATGTGCCTGAAATGTTGGCTGATAATTGGGCGACTTGATACGCTTTGTAAATATTCAACGACACCTACTCTACCAAACAAGTCCATATGCACAATTGGGAAATGTGTAGATTCCAGAAAGCACCTTTTCCAGTACAAAAGGAAGCAGCAAATTATATCGATGACTGATGCAAGAAAACATTTACTTGCAAAATGATTACAAAACAATTTGAGTGAATGTTGGAAACTGTGGTGAAACATTTTGTATCAGATTTTATTGACTGAATCGCCAACCTGGAAATCGTAAATGTTGTCACTTAGTAAGACTGTTCTCGAAAGGAAAAATGAATCTAGTACCGTGGCCCCGTAGTAGTAATAAAACTGGTGAGCAACGCCGATAATATTTGTCAGATAAGTCGTACACGCATTCGTGCGATATGCGTAATACTCCACTCAACTTCTACTAAAGGTTGCCCCGTGTTGTCGAAGTTTCCAACATCACATTTAGATAAACTGGTCTCACATCAATGTTTCTGACATGCTGACTACCCTAGTGAAAGTGGCTAATACTCTTCAAATTGAATTTGCTTAACCTCCATTTTTCTTGTTGTAACCTCCGTCAGTTCATCCGATCGGTGACGGATGACTGACTGGTGACAATCTTTGTCCTCTGAATCCCCAGATTGCTTTTGCTGCGAATTAAGCGTAATCACTGTTCACAGATGAAGGTAGTTTACCTCTTGTGTGAGCCTATTCAACCGTGCCCCTATATGGATGCTGTTGTGTAACAGTCAGCACGATTGCCTCATGAAACTGTGGTATGGGTTCACTACTGACGACCTCAGACAAGAACAAAACCCATGCACTGCTGTTACAATTCTGAAAAGGGGCTGGTCAGAGAGACTTTTCGGATGCGAAGGATGAAGTCAATTCTGTTGTTCCTTGCTTGTTCTGTTTTTATATGTGGCTAGGACATTTCGACGGAATTTTGGAAATTCTCTAAATCACCTCATTATGACCACCGATCTGTCAATATGTCAAAGAAGTTGAACTACATTCTTTATATATATATATAAAACTCTCAGTATTTTGGAAACTTATTCTTGTTAACCTCTGACAGAAAATGATATATATATATATGTTAATTCAAACAACTACTGCTGATATAGCTTAGTGAGAAGGAAGTCGTTGTCCATTTTTCACAGATCATTGGGCTATTGTCCATTCTTTATGCGTTACACACCGAACTTTATAGACAGTGTTAATGAGACCAAACTGTATGACAAAAGTGGTTACTCCCAATGGCGGAAATGTTCAACAGCCACATTGGGTGCCGGTCACGGTCCGATTGAAAGTATCGTTCAGTGAGCAAATTGATAAGTGTCGCACAGTTTTTCGGTCCAGGCAGACTTACCACATTTTGCAATTGTCTCACTGTATTCCACTCAAATGAATCAATATGGTTAACCTAATTTGTAGCGTCCTGTAATCAACGCGTAATACCATGATATCCAAGCCTAAGCAATGACAGGATCTTGACTACAATTCTCGCAAATCGGCTACTTGCAATCGTCCAGACCTGCCTTCCTGCTAAATATCGCATGATAAACTGATGAGTAAATGAACTAATCTGCATCATTCAGTGAGTACATTTAAATCCTTCCCAACAGTCAGTATTTGTGCTTGCAGGTTCCCCGTGTATCTTTACTTAAAATCCCGTCTTCGGGGTCCACGTTCGGATCTCGACAGAGGTCCATTCACTTGGTCAAACAAACCATTGACGATTCACCTTAACTGTAAATCTTTTCCACCAGTTCAGCTTTCCTGCTTGTTTACAACGGAAGTCGCGTGATGCTGAAGCGAAGCGGTCTATCTACATTGCTCACCTTTTTAGGCATCAACCTATACATTCTTCCTAATACTCACTTGTGCTCAGTGTAAATAAAGCTTTTATTGATCTTCCTCGACTTACTGGTTCCGTTATTTTAGGTACTTTGATTTGCATGATTTTATACGATGATCTGTTTGTGTGTCCTAGGTACACATTTCGTTGTAGGATGGAAGACACTGAAGTCAGCGAGTAATCTACGGAAAACTTCCCTTTCCGTCAAAAAGTTGAATAGAGAAGACAGTTGGCTGATATTGCACAATTTACATCCGGATAAATTTCGCTGCATCTCTACGAGTTCTGTCACGAGAACGGAGTGGGGTCTCTCTAGTGACTTTGTTCGGAACATTCCTGATTTCAATGCCTTCCGTGAAACAACCGATACCCGAGTCAACCAAATAGAATGTTTTCTGTGAATAATGATGTAGAGGCGAGGCATCTCACAAAGGTAACGTTGACAGCCGGCTGCGAACCAGGGTCATGGAGTACATCCCGAAGTGGGTCAAAATATGGGTCACGCAAACGGATGACGTCAGAAACGAGCACAGAAACAAAGTGCCTGCATCATCTATCGCACGACAAACACTAAGGATGCAACACCAACGCGTTCCCACAATGGCGTTTCGCGTTGTCTACTCAGCGTCACACAGGCGAACAACGAGCTGTGCTGAAGCTGCTGAAATCCGAAGATTAAAACACGTGTTGTTCGTTGAGAAACAACTGTTTGTAGGACTGTCACTATCACAGTTATTGCGAATTCTAACAGTTGGCTTTCTCTAGTATCTGGTTAGCTTTCTCACACTGACGTATAAATGGTAGCATGCACTCACGAAGATGCCGTGAAATTGGTCCGGACGTAAATTCTGCAATATTAGTCTATTGTCTTCTTCAGTCATATTCTATTTATCTCAATACATACGACGGTGCAGGTTGCTCGTTAGTTAACACGCATTACCTATGAAGCCTTATATTGCTGGTTAGGACTCTGTTGCTAATGCCTCGGTTATCAACGAGACTCAGACAGTCTGTTGTTCGGCGCAGTAAAAGTGTTCTATTGAACCAACATACTAAACAGTCAGTTGAAATGATTTGTTGTAACATTGTTCAATAGGCGGCTGTTAATAGGTGGCTGATGCGTTTGTGTTGAAGGACTGAAATCACTGGATGAGATTTTGTGATCATCCCTAACAGTTGCGTTTGTATAGGGTCCGAGAGTGATTTAAAATTACACCACAACTGGGCCTGGCATTGGGTGTTTGTGGTAGTTACGTTGTGGGTGTTGCGAGTTATTTTAGTACACACAAAAATGAGTGCAGGAAGACAAATATTCTTGCTATAGTTTGGCGGAACTAATCTTGTAACAAAAGAAAGATAGAATTTTGTTCCTCACACAACGAGGAACAGTCAGTTGAACGACGGATGCCCACTGAAAGCAACCATTAGTAAACATTAGTTCCAGGAGTCTCATTTCCCTTGTTGGAATTGATCTCATTCTGGTTTGTACTGCACGTCCGGACATAACTCGTTGAATTGCATTTGTCCTATATCAATTAAACCCAATCTGATTCAAGTATAAGCTGTTTTAAATGAGCAACATATAATGTATGTTCTTTGATGAAGTCGACGTACATTTAGTTTACAAAATATTCACTGGGTGATCTACAGTTATTGTGGGTTGAAATTCGAAACGAAACTTGAATGAATGCAAAACTGAAGCATTTAGCGATCACACCATTATATTTCTGTGAATGTTTTGGAAAAATCAGAATTCAAAACCATAAGGTCCTTTGTCAATGAATTGTACAAAAGTATCCGGTTGATATGCCGGGGTACCACTTATGATACGCTGAAATTCTTGGTCTAAAAGCGGTAATTACAGGAGAAGGATAACGAAGGGATTTCAAAGCCTTACCGTGAAATGCCATTTCAGGCATACACTTATTCACCGGTCCCTTATACCAGGCATTTATAGTAAGGGTGAACATCAGTATGACTGCATGTTTAACTCGACAGCATTATTTTGTGATTTTTGTTTTATTTGGTTAGTTTTGAAAGAAAATGGGCTGTCTAAACATAAAGAACAAACATAGAAAGAGATCTTGCACATTGAAAACAACAAAAGATGTGCAAATCAAATTCGTATTTAATCTTGTGTTCACTTTGGATGCGAATCACTCACTGAAGTATTTCAAGTCCGCTCACGATCTTCCAGTTAACCATCACAGCAAGGCAAGTCTGAAGTCGTCCTTATTCAAGACTATGAGCATATGATTTAAACGACAAGTGTAACATATATGTAAACTACAGTATATTTCATCATCACACAGACACATATGATATGATTTGGGAAGCTGTAGCGTGTATTTTCTCAATAAAGCTTGTGTGAAAGTAAAATCTGTAAGTTTGAAACTTTAAGATATACATCGGCTAGTTGATGTGGATTTGTCGTTATGTGAAAAAACAGTCAGTTTAGCGGAGGCAAACGTGCACTTACTTTCTTCTCCTCAAATCGTATAGCCAGTCGGAGACGTCCTAGTGGATCCCTTATATTGGTGCCATCTTCGAGAAAGTCTGAGATCACAGCTTCTACCTCTTGTGTACCTCGGCAGAGATCCATCATTTCACAAGCAAAATTCATGCATTGTTCCACCAACATCAGGTATTCTTTCTGTCGAGGAATGGTTATCATAGAACTTTGTAAATTCCGATGTTTCATCAAAATGTCCAAAATGAATTTTGTGGCAAAAGTACATCTAACATTAGTGTATACCTAACATTTAGGTTTGCACAAAATGTGTACCTCGGTATATTTACTGGAGACTATATTGAAGAGCTACGTTAAAATAACCTGAAAGAAGTAATGAGACCATGTAGGAAATTAGATGCGTCTAACAGTTACGACCGTATTCGGATGTTTTGGTATATAAGCCTTCTTATCCACAATGACGAAACACATTTGGGATTGTTGGACGTTCCTGAGTAAATTTGAAAGATTCTAAGTCTAGCAACTCTTCGTAAATAACTACCAGCTGGTGATTAATCGTCTCAAGATGCATGCAAATTTGCTTTAAAAAATAACCGACACACATTTGGAAGCAATTTGTTTGAATTTGGTGAGATGTTTAGCGGGTTCAGTTGTAACTAAGTGTATGCAATTAGTTTGTCAACATTTTGTAAGTACCTTAAATAAATGCAAGTATAAAACTATTTGAATCTTCACTTGCACATTCGCGATTGAACCTTTATCATTTTTCTGCGAATGGTGAATGACGTTCATACCCGAAATTCTTCTGCATTTTTTTGCGTAATGTTGACAATCCCCAACATTAAATGTGGTCCTGACATGTTACTAACGCAGGTGAGCTGAAAGTTAAATATTAGCCAGAAATTGGTTTTAGTCCCTCGTTTTGCTTAGTGACAATGTTGTGGAGGGTAATTTCAGATTAGGAGTGAAAAAGAATAAAACTGATTTGTTCGAAGCAATTGCTTCAGCAACCTAACCTCATGGAGAATAACGAATTTGTGGACTCTCCTTCTTGACATGCAAAACGTGCACATGTCAAAATAGGGTACCATACTGTGTCGTTATATTGAACACCGAATGTAGGCTACGAGCGCGGTGAGTTTCTAATGAGGGTGCTTCCAAAATCGATACACAGAATTACATTGAAAACAACGCTACTAAACAATTTAACACTAATCTGACAAAGGAAGCGTATTGAGGAAAAAACCGAGCGTAACTCTATACAAACGGAAGTGGTCGAACTAATTTTGAAAACAATGGTAAACATAATAGTGTTTCTGGTCATTACCGGATGCTCTGTATCCATAACATGCAAATGGACAACTTGATAGATTACTTGGTTCTTTATCGATTTACTGCTCAGTTCGACAACGCACATCACCATTATCAATGCTAATTAAGTGAATTTTTAACAGCCGGCAAACAGGTTTAGTCTGATTAAACAGCAGCACATTTGAAATGCAAACATTGAATGTTTACTCAAATAAAGTGCCTATGGAAAGCATTGTAATTACTTTTAATAATGGCAACCCGTTACGATTGTGAATGAATTGCAGAAAAGTAAATTGTTTGGTATTCAGTCTGCAAATTACGGTTACAGATTTAGTAAATTGTAACCGATTCCAAAAACTGAATCTTTTGCGTACCTCATCAAAAGATTTACAGATAAGGTTAATCAGATGTTCCTTCGAGCATATATCCTTTAATAATTTGGAGGAGCGTGCAAATCCATAGGTGTTGCTAACAATCTGAACAAAAACAAGATATGTGTAGGTTTACAACGTGGATGATATTAATGTCAGAGAAGCTATTGTAATACCAGTGACATGGCTAACGGGTATCGTACGTGAACCAACTCATAACGACTACGTTGTATTTCACTAGTATTCTCAATACTTGGATACCAACGTGGTGAGTAGCATGTGTAAATATCCCTTTCAATACGTCATATTCCAAGAGAAAGAGTTGGCGGTATTGTTAATGAATCGAAGTTATACGAAATGATAAGCCAGTGATTTCGTTTTTCACGTGAACGCAGTTGATCTGCTTTGAAGTGAAAAGAATCTGAGCCATTGAAAACGTAGCAGACATATCGTTTGATGAATCATTATACATCTGATATAAATTCGAATCGCTGTGAGAGGAAGTTATACCCGGTAATCATCAATTGGAGCGCTCATCATGTACGTTCGTTGGGAGGAGTGCATTTGTTAACATCTATGCGATGAATAGAGTCGGCGAATAGTGCAACATTGGCGCTAGCAATTGATTTACGACAACCGGTTCCAATACAAGCTGAATGATGTTCTTTGATCCTTTTAGCAAACGCTTAGTCATATGACCAACATATTCTTCAATACAACAGCAGCATGGAAACGAATATAAGAGCATTGGTTAATCGTGGGCCAGTAGCTTGTATGTCAGTCACAGTCTTAATATCGGCATCGAGCTGTCTACCGGTTTTCCAGCACAACCAAACATTGCCCATCAGCGCATTCAGGCGAACATTGAGTTGATTGTCATCCGATTACGTAACCTTTACCTATGCTGTTAAAGGAAATTTGTTCACTCCTTCCGTTTGCCATGGCCACAAATCAATTACATCCAGTGTAACCACACAAACATTTAACTCTGACCGTGTGACGTAACATCCAGTCAACGTCCGGTCTATCAGTTATTGTGTAGAGTCGAGTAGTAGATTCTGTTGTCAACCGCTAACAGTGACTTATTATTTTACGGTTTGTCTTATGACGTCTTGATCAAACCTATGTAATTGTATTGACTTAAGAAACAGTTTTCGAAAAAGATTATTCTGTCTGCTCTGCCAGATGGTAATAGACTATAGTTGTCTTTCATAATATCTTATCACAAGTCTGGCTTATGGCAGATGTTCATTTCCATATTAAGCGACCAAAGAACAGCAAACAGACAAATCTATCTACTCCAGCTCAAAAATCACTTTGCCGTCATTGATTTTCTTCAAATGTTGGTGACCAGAAGAAATGTGGGACTTAGGAAAATACGTTGATGGGAATTATTAGCTGAATTCTCACTTACTTCAAAACACCTTACTAGAACTCTGATTCTTAACGAAAGTGTGCTAAACACCTTGGGACAACCACTGAAACTTCTCTTCGTATTCAATAAGAATGAATGTCATTCGCTGAAACTGTGTAAAGGAATAGGCTTTTTACGTCGCAAACAAGACTACTTCATAGTTAGGATCTATCCAAATTGTAACTGATAAGTAGTTTGGCAGATATGATAAGTTAAAAAAAATCCATTTGCGAAAAATCTGGACTTCGGCTGGATTCGAACCAGCGACAGAAATACCATGCCCAAACGCGGAAAGCGCTCTACCAGGTGAGCTACGAAGTCACGCCGGAAGCTCCGAAATTTCACATATGCACCTAGTTGCGCACCCAACCAAGTGTACCATATGGAATCCACCAAATGATCCAGCCGATTGAGTGCCCAAGCAGGATTTCCTGATCATTTCACGCTGGAATCCACCAACGCCACCGATGTTGGTTGGGTGGGTAACTAGGTGCAAATGTGAAATGTCTGAGCTTCCGGAGTGGCTTCGTAGCTCAGCGGGTAGAGCGCTTGCCGCGTTTGGGCATGGTGTTTCTGTCGCTGGTTCAAATCCAGCTGATGTCCAGATTTTTCGCAAATGGATCTCTTCTCAATTAACACATCTGCCGAACTACTTATCAGTAATTCAAATTGTAATTGGCTGCCCAATTTAATGGAAACCACCAAATCGCTGGAGAAGTAATAATTACGTTCTTTCTAAAACTAGTTAAGAAACACTTGATGACACGAAGATACTAACCATCACCTGGACCAGCCCCATAACTCCCTAAACGCGCGTATCTGGCGGAATGTTGGCTGAGTGCGTTGCAGTACACTTTGACCATAAAACTGCACTTCAGCAGCTTCATTTTTCTTTTATTCACGTCAATTGACATCAATTAATCGTCTGATTTTTCTAGACCTACAGTGAGGCAACAACGCCTGTGCAAAACTGGTCCTTAGTTCTATGACAACTTATGAGCTTACAAACCTATATGACGAAAAGCGCCTATAATGATGGCAGTGAAGTCTGAAATATGGTTCACCGTGCAACAACAGACTGATAACCTGCGCATTTGATGTGATCTTTTCTGTTTTGTGCTCAGTATTCGATTAGTTCTGAACAACCTTGGCAACCATCTCCACTAGTCCCCTTGTACTATACGGACTGGTGACATTTTAATTTATACTATGTACTTCCCATTATATGTTAGTACCGGTAGTTTGTGGCGTGCGCTTCCAATGTGTGTCGTTGGGTTTTGTGATCTAGCTGCCTCCCAGGCAGATTCGTTTGACTGAACAACCTGACAGGCAAGGTGAAAACGGAAAACCTATGTCTCCTGAGTACTTTCAAGCCTCTGGTTGTATCTTGATATGTGCAGCGCTTTTCGTCTAAACGTTTCTGCTGTGCAAGCGTGATTTGTTGATGGACTTGCTAGTCGGCTTAACTGAATAGTCTTTTAGTTTCGTCGCCGTTCACACTTTGTTTCGAGGTGTGTCTTCGGTTAGGTTTGCCGTCTAGCTCCCCCTATATATTAGCACTGCACTCAAATTCTGCTGTTGGCTCACTCTGGACATGACCAGATAAAGAAATCCTCCTCCAGGTACTCATTTAAATAATGGAATTACATGACTAGTTTTACATGATTGTGATATCCATTCGTGTGCTTTCATCAGCCCCTACACTTGGCGGAAGAGTAGTCAAAAACCCTTGAGGCGAATTGAGCTCACGTATGAAGTACGTACACCAACTATTCTGTTATTGATCCAGACCGCTCCAGAGGAAGATTAAATTTTCCCGACCTTCGTACACAGAGGAAAGACTCGTTACGCGTAACTGGTGACTCATCGTGTGACGTGCATCAACAACGGACGTGTAATGTGGCTACAACGTGCTCGCTCACTTGCACCAAATCATCAACAATCCATCAACTTAAGAAGCAAGTACCAAAATTATCCACTTCATAATTTTCGCCGCTTCATCTGCAGCTGCGGTAACAACTAAATCGACAGTACTGATTCCGCCCGACGCATGTGGACAACGGCCCAAATCCTCGAGTATATGGAGGACTTTACATGTGGTGTGATTCCACGTGACGTAACTGGACGGTGCACGTCGGCTTTTTGGGCCGCCAAACGGCCGATGGAGGCCAATCGTGTGATCGGTTCGACGGAGGATTATCGTGTATTGATGGGCCATTACTAGCTTATCGTCTTTCAAACACTCAGGGTGCCGTATGACAGATGCAACGGCACAGTTCACAGTGTACATAGTTTACTGAATCTGATCATGGTTTTTGTCAGCAACAGGATAGTACGAAGTTGACACGTGAGTTTGAGTTGTTCTAGTTTCTGTTTTTTGACTCCCATGTGTAGCAAAATCGATTTTCTTATTTCCTTGTCCAAACGTCATTAGTGTTGGATAGTCTGTTTCTGCTGAAGTAAGCATTTTTCCACATATAATACATAAATTGTAGCCCGACAGATCTCTTGAACGGTGTTGTGGACAGGCCTAAACGTGGAAGAGAATAGGAAATGTCTTACAAAGCTGAGCTTGAACAAACTTTACTGGTGATAAATATGAGCAAACCTAACGAAGAATCGTTGATATCGGTTATCCGGTTCGGATACGATATGAAAATTGACTTGACTCTTCCTTTCGACTTACCAACCTATTCAAGGTAGCACATTCACAATTTGTTCGCTGCCGCCAAGACGAATTGTTGATTACCGATTGTTATTCTGTTATTTACACAGGCGGAATGTCTGCCACCGTCCAATCAGAGTGAATACAATTACCCGAGTATCGTTTGCATCTGAGCACGTAACTCTTTTAATTCATCGTTACAGGGGCGGTTTTGGCTACAAGAAACGTTAACCGCCATCTTTATGACAGCATTATTATTCCCATATCTACGGTCATCACAGAAGAACAATTCCGGATAACTATCTTTACAGTGAACCATTTTACATAAAACTACTTACAATGTGATCCAAATAAGTATATATACTCTTATCAAGGTATCGGATACAATTTCACGTATGGGCTCAGGAAGTATCATATACTTTTGTCTCACATTCAGTAACTCAGCGTCTCTCAGAAAATGTGATTATGAATTTCTCATCGCGAACACTCAGTATGAACGAGAAACGCCTGCCTAAATAGGACTCAATTTCAACATCCACCGGAAGCAACTCGAGGCAATAGATATAATTCGAAAAATTGAACCTGCTCTAAACAAACTGGCTACAGATGCCGTAGATGAAGCGCGAGTCAGAATTATAAGCGTTTCACAAAGGCAAAAACCTGCTGTCTCCAACCTAACCAATGCAGAACAGAATGCTCTTGGTTTCGCCAAGAGGGATCAGTCGATTCACGTCACTAAGGGCGATAAAGGCAACATCACAGTGATTCTTAGTCAAGAAGATGACTAAAAGCAAGTGTTGCAGCACGTAGCTACTGAACCATATAGAGAGATCCGTGGGCAAAATACCAACGCACTTCTTAGTAAGGTCAAAGCACAGACCAACAGGTTCCTCTTGGGCCTCAAAGAAATACCTGGTCCGTCTGCCTGGTTCACGCCCAATCCTAAGAGTAACCGCTCTTTGCGTTTCTATGGCCTTCCAAAAATACATAAAACAGGAATATCCATAAGACCGATTGTTACTACACCACAAGTCCAACTTACACACTGGCCAAGTTCATCGGCCACATAATCAAACCATTGCAAAACAAGTTGGTAAGTAACGCTAAAGATTCATTTGATTTGGTTGACAGATTCAAACACGTGACATCAGGTAGTGACAAAACTATGCTTAGTTTTTGTGTGCCTACTCTTTACACCAGAGTACCAGTAAAATTTAAAACTGGTATTGTTAAAGAGTTATTGAAACTTGATGAGTCTCTTGGAGCACGTACCAATTTATCACCTTCCGAAATTGTATTTGATCTTGAACTTTGTTTGCACTCAACCATGTTCACATTCAACTAAACAATATGCAATTAAACCGATGGTTTAGCTATGGGTTCCCCTGTTGCACTTGCAATAGTCAATCTTTTCCCCGGATATCTGGAAACACAAACGATGAGGGGAATGAAGAGAGTGTTATCTTTGGAGTAGTTATATGACGTTAAAAGCGAATTACCAACTAAGATTATGCAATAGGGCTTCCAATGGTGAGTACAAACCGAAGCTGAAGTTAGGCGGTGCCTGTTGTACATTTTTGTTAGTCCATCCGCTAAAGCAAACAATCCTGGTGCAAACCAAGCTTGCCATTCTTGTGTTAAACACGATAAAATAGAATCAAAAAAAGGGAAATTAAAACTGTGTTCCCCTGTTGCACCTGCAGTATACATCTCCTACACATCTTCCCTCCATGAATTTGGTGGCGGTATGTAGGTGACACATTCGTAATCGTGAATCGGACTGTTTGTGATCAATTCCCACATTTTCTTAACTCAAAATGCATTGGCGTTGTGTTCACGTTGGAAACTGAAACCGATGAGCGCCCACTCAATTTTCTAGTCTGCATGGGAAAAACTGATGAGCAGCAGAGATTTCAAATCTCTGTGTACCGCAAACGAACTCATTCCGGTTGGTATCTCAAATTCAGCTCGTCGCATCCAACCGGTGGGTAGATAACAGTCATCAAAACACTCGTCGATAGAGCTAACAAGTTCTGCATCACTGAACTCTCCAGAACAAAAGCGACTACTCCCATTGAAGAAATGCTAGCCGCTAATCAATATCCCAACACATTTATCGAAAACACTATTAAGCGCATGTCAACTAAGGTGGAGACCAAAACGATCGGAACTTTCAGGTCTACTGGGCTAAAACTGTATGGTGAACAAAAGTCTGAAGGAATTCGCGTCATCCTATTTGAGTACGCTATCCCGACCGTATTTTGGTTAGATGATACCATAGAATGACTGGTGATGTATCCTAGAGATCCAGTTTCTATGGGTCAGTTTCTATCGAATCAAATGCAGTGATTGCAGTGCCAGCTACATTGGAGAGACAAACAGACAACTAAAAGAACGTGCTGCCGAACACAACAAACACAGGCGGTTTCCGCCTAAAGGCGCATATCTGCTTTACAAGCTAGAGAAGGATTCAGCCACCGCACTACATGCATTATCAGAGAATTACAACGTATGTTTTGATAAGGCTCGAGTGATTCAGAAGAGTCTGTCTTCACATGCGGAGCGCTGCTGCGCTGAAGTTCAGAACATTTACACACAACACGCTTGCGTTAATCGCAATAATAGCAAACCCCTGTCTGCAGTGTTGGCGTGAATTGCTAAACAACACCAGACGCAGACACATCTTATCTACATCGGTCTCGCCACCACTTAATAAACAAAGGATTACATCAGTCAATTCAGACACAGCACCGATTGACCTAGCCACGGTGATCCTCACGTGACCTCTGTCCCTTTGTTAATCTGATTTCGATTATAAAACTCATGAGGAAGGCCACTCGAGGTGACGGAAACGTAGTATCATCCTCTACTGTAGAGCAGCGTATACCCTCCATACCACCCACTATTAGTTTCAACACACATTGTTTTACATAACTTTCTAACAGAGGCGCGATTTACAGTTTTCTGTGAACACTCTAATCAGGATGCACAGTTTCCTAGTGGAACAAATTCAGCTCAGCGTTGTGTGTTGTCCCTTGGCAAAATTTCGTTAGCTAATATAAGTACTGTATTTGGTCAGCTTTAAGATAACGTGATACTTATCGCCATAATTAGGGTTTACGATTGCTTCCAAAGACTGATATAATTGGTTGTATATTCTCCCAAACAAAACATGTATCTGAATGTATTTCTGTTCCACTCCACACAATATTTACCAGCAGCCAATGAAATATGATATAATTTATTCAGTAAGCCGTACTGTACCTGAACTTGGTAAGAAGTGCATAACAGAATATATAGATTTACATTTTCTGCAAAGGACCGCACTGTTTATACTCTAACAGATTTAAATCTGATGATAGAAGCAAATGTATTTACCTGACACACTGGATATTCCAATATTTCACCTGGAAATCTGAGTAGACGTTTTTGATAATCAAGGTTTTCTGTTGAATCGTATCACATGTTTGCTGGTTACACCTATTAACGGCTCATGCGCACCCAAGTTCAACAAGTCATTATCAAGTCGCTTACAGTAAGTTATAAATCCCCAGAAAAGTATATTGCATATGTAGTTACCAAAATAGTTGTTTGTAAAATCAGATGTACAAAACAAGCTACTCGTTCCGCAGAATCCAAGCAGTCTAAAGAGGATCAGAATAACTTATTGTTTCACTGTTTTAGATTGTGGAGCATGAAATGGTACACGGCCATTTTGAGCTTCATCTATTTCGGTCAGTAAAAATGGCATTCCGAGATAGTCCATGTGCATTCTCATTAACGAGATTTGAGAACACATTACGAGTTAAATGCATGTAAACTCCGCAGTCGTAAGCGACGTCAGCTGTTGACAGAATGGATCTAAATTCCGAATCATGAAGCGATATGTTGTGGGTTCGACTCTCCATTCAGACTATGTCTACCTGATGAGTGTAAACAAAGAAAGAGACAGTCAAGAAATGAAAAGAGGTCATCCACCTAAAAAACTGAAATTGACTTCGCAAAGATTACGTTGACATTAACCTATAACTCAAATATCATTCTTCCCCAAAAACTGCCTTCACCCTTTGCTTCAGTTTTCAACAAGCCCTTTTTTGTGAAGAAGCATTGTACTGGAACCTATATCTTGCTAGAGATCATATACGTAAACTGTCCTTTGCAAGTAATCCATCCAACATTAATTAGGTAGGAGCCCTCAGCGTATGAATTACCTTTTCATTCGAGCAACACTCGTAGCCCATTAGTGCTTTAATGAGTATCTACAATGAGTTTGGCTTCACCAACTAACCGCTTTTGACAAGTGCAAACAAATGTATCAAAAAGTGATGATTATTTATACTTATCGTCAAGAAAACCTGGACCGCACGTTGTTTGGTGGTTCACTCACGGGTGTAATTAATACAGAATACATTGGTTGCGGAGCTCAGCTGGTAGAGCACTTGCTGCGTTGAGGCATGGTGTTACTGTTGCTGATTCGGATCCAGCCGAAACCCTGACGTTTCACAATTAGGTCTCAGCTCAGATCATAAATCTTTTAAACTACGCAGTAGTAATACAGAATAGGCTGATGTTGGAATAGGAGAACGTACAAGGGAGTTTTCGACGTATCTGCTAAAAGAACCCCCAGGTATTTGGAGAACTGAGCGTGAAACTGAGCACCATTCATGCAGACACATGCTGCACATACGTCATCTTATTGTACTGATCAACTTGATGACTGTCTGTTTATACTGAACAACTAGATCCATTCGGCTGGCTTGTCATAAAGTCATGCAATGTAAACAAAGTTGAGTGGCATTTACTCTTGTATTTATAATTGCTATAACCTCGGGCTCATTCAATTTCATAAGGCCAAGTTTTTGGGCAGAGTAAATAAAAGGGTTTTAGCTTTTGGAGAAATGGTGGAGTAAATGGGTCTGGTTAAGTTGATTATTTTAACATGCAGTTAACGGCATCATCCTTAAGTCTTCTATTTTACAGTTTTCGTGAAACATTACTACACTAATTAAAACGACTATGAACTAAAGTATCACTAGATACCATAGTGACGTGAATTAACGCAATACGGTTTCATTGTTATACTCCTCTCATGGGTTACAGAAGACCTCTTCAAAGAAAAGTCCTAGAATTGTGACCGCAAAGGACGCTTGGCCTGAGAACTCGTTTGCCGCACAAACTGCCGTATAGGTCATGTCAAACGTCAAACCACCAGTTGCACGTCAGACATGCATTCACAAACCTCATTGTCATTCGTCTTGGTAGAACTTCTGCCATAGCATGTACAACATATTCCGATAGTCTATTCTTGTCCGTCGTCTTCCTGGCGTTCGGAGCTTGCTCTTTTATTCCTGAATGTCGCCTGTGGGTCATCTACTACTCGTGAGTAGTATATTGCTCACAGCGAAACTGCCTGTGATACAACACTAGGATTACCGACCCCATAGAAGGAAAAGTTTCTTGTAGCCCAGAAGATATTTTACTAAAGTTACGGTCCTAACAAAATGTAACCCAAAGTGAAGTATTGGATTAAATTGTACAAAAAGCTCTCATTTGTAATGTGTTTTGCTTGCTTAGGATTTTATTCTATTGAACTTTCATAAAATCACAGCCTAAGTACTTTCTACTAAAAACGTTCAAATAAAACCTTAAGTTCATCAACCGATTGGAGGGCAACTATGTAATTGTAAGTTTTTCATAAATTTATATCAAATTGCAGCCGATATTTTGAATGAGCAGTGCTAGCAAATTTGACCTAAATACGTCCAATACAATTTTCATTGATACTGGTTTTACTGTGGTCGTTAATTATTATTAGGATTAGTGTTCGTTTCGCCCACATATTTTATTTGACAGGGGATGCTTTTAGCTTGTTTGATGAACATAGATTGTTTTCGGTGATTTTTCGTTGTATTAGTGTTAGCTGACATAAAAACGTTATACGACTGAGGGAGCAAAACTCACGTGGCAGAAATAAAGGATGGAGCAACGTCATGAGTTGAGTTGTTCACCAAGGTTTGATTAAAAAGCATTAAGCGTATGCGACTGGTTTTCTGTAAATCTATTTCAAGCTGCGTAGTCGGCCACGTCTCATATGTCATCAGTGTGTCATCATAACACGCAGGGGGTATTAAACAGTCAGGTTCTGTTAGACTATCGTGATGTTCAGCCTGGTAAGCAGTTAATCATCGATGAACTAGTGAGCACAGTCAGTTTAGCAGGAACGATAGCCAGCCTTCTCCATAAACTATCTGTAGGGAATCAGCTGCGTACGAAGCGTAACATAACTTTATCTTCATGTTAGTGGACTGGAGTTCTCGGTATAACCTGTGATTACGATTGCGACTAACTTACGGGTGATTATGAATTGCACAGAATATAGCTGTCAGCTGTGTATAGTGCAACGATCGTCAGGATTTCGTGTATTCTCTAGTTTTACTTCGAATTTAGTTTTGTTCATCTCCACAAAATTGAATGTGATTGTTGCATGTAAAAACACCATTCACAACTTCAGCCCACTGACTAAATTTTATTTCAGCAGCATACTATTAAAATGCATAATATCTCGTTTCCTAAATTCGCCCGGGTACCAAACAACACGTAAGCTATATACATGCTAAGCAAAAGTACATCCATGAAGATATCAAGTCTTACTCGCGTCTCAGGTCCAGACGTTTCAAAGCAGTAACGATGCAGAAAAGTAGTGAAACATTATGGGTCCTTACAATCGACGTATAATAGGTTGGCGTGATTATGCAGACACTTTTGGACATATAGCTCCTTGGCAAAAAGATAACTTAACGCCAGAAAAAGAGGTTGGTTATTTGTAATCCGCAGCTAACACACAGTTAGGATTAGCATTCTGCGATGGCACATTTTGTACCAAATTTACAAGTAATTGCATTATGGAAATTTGCTTATCTGCACGGTTTTACGACAACGTTGTGCTTACGTGATCAACTGTTCTCAGAAGCCAATTCGTTTGCGTGGGCAGCCGAGCGTGATATTCCTTGTCCGCACATCAGTTAAAAAATATGTCAATCTTTTCTGATTCGCGACATGATGTCAACTATTCTTTTTAAGTGGCACTCACATGTACAACCACAACTTTGGAAGTTTTTGACTGAAAAGGGTGGATATTCAAAACATTCCTCGTTTTTGAATCAGCCATTTATTTCCTTCCTGGCGTCGTGCAAATAAAACAAATGTAACGTAGATACAACTAGCCATGTGGGGCTAGATCGAACGATAAACAATCCACGTCGAACTGCGCAGCACAGCGGTCACAGAACTGTGGTTTTGATCAGAGAATTCAAGTCGCACAGTAGTCGATGTCTACATGTCCTCTTAATTCTGGGCAAAAGATTTACCCTGCTTGTTGCGTGCTAACCTGACTTATAATTTAACGGCATATTGTTCTTCTGTTATCCTGCTGCCTCCACTTATTTTTTAGATTTATCAACTGGAGTTAACCTTCTGCTTGCTATAAAAGGTCATTGTTCGGTAAGTACATTTTCATTATAGACATGGTAACAGGGCAGATATTGTCAGTAAAGGGGAGGGTCACGAAACGTCCTAACGAAGTAAGTTGAGTTCCTTCTAGTGTTCGTGTGCCTGTTTGTAATTCCCCTGATTTTGCGCAAAAATGAACAGTTGGCAACAGTTAAGTTTTACTACATTATTTGCGTTTTGGTTGATCTATGTTTTCAACACTTCAGGCGCATGGATTATTTTTTCCCTCAACATGTGGTCTTAGCCTTTCGCACAGAGTTCCCATTAGGTTTTAATATGAAAATAATGCTATTTGATTTGTTACAACATTTATTACCCTTCCACTTACGACTGTTCCACTGGAAACAAACGGTTTTGGTCGTCTTCGTTAGCTTCGACATTATGTGAAATAAAACATTTTTGTTTGGAACCCATTACAGTAAATGTATACCTACCTATAGAAATCCGTTTCACGCGGTGATTTGTAAACAATGTTAGTCCATCGCCATCTGGTTTCCGAGGTGCAGTAAGGTCGTCCCTTTCACGTTCATAACAGCAGTTCGTCGTTACCCTCAATCTGCATACACACTGTGATTCTTACAATGAGTATATCGTCAACTAGACCTACTTGATAAACCTCGGTGTTTATCTAAACTTAATTCAGACATCGGTTAAAAATGTTGCTTAGACGTACTGTTGAACCTTTTCAGTGAAAAACGTTCACCTTCTACCATTCCAGCATCATATTGTCACCTCTGTACGTGATCGAATTGATTCCGATAGGTCGATAGTGCCAAGTTTGGGAAACACTAGTTACGTGTAACCGACAGAAATGTGGGACACTATTTACACCCAAAAACTAGTGTAAGTTCACATTATTCTTGAAGCCAAGCAGTTGATAACCGCTTACACTACCGAAAATTGTCGAGTTGATTGAAGTAGCTGAGCAAGCCATTTTTCAATATCTTCTGTATGTGCACGCAAACATGTATGCTTGGGTCTTTAGTTTCGTACATGAAGCTGGTTGTCAACTAGTACAGCATTGAGTAATTCAATATACTGCTTCGTTAAAGGTAACAAGTGTGTTTTCTCACGGTAACGACCTAGGTAAATACAGCAACATTCTCATTCAAAATAAATTGCCTGCATATGCGACCAGGTTTTAAGCTGTGAACTGCAGTTCAGTTGCCTGGTAAATTGTCTTGACTGGCACGTACTAGAACAAACAGTCGGCCAACTCGTTGTTTGCGGCTGATTCAAAACCATCACATATTCCACGGATATTAGACTCAAACGAACACGTTCCATGCACGCTATCATTAACGCTTTGGACATCGGCAAACTTTTTCTTTGGTGTGATCGTTAATAACGTGATCATAATTTTTGCTCTACGTTTAAGAAATTTGGTCAGATGGTGTTAGTCACCGAACCGTTGAAGTTGCTCTGATAGGCATGTTCGAATGGGTGTAAGTGAAATTGTATTAACTGTTCTTCAACTGAAAAATCTAGTTTCGCTGATCTAAACTGTTGAAAAAGTCCTTTCAGGTAGGCAAGACTAAGCGAAGTTTTATGGCCTTTCAAATCATTATTTATAGGATACGGTTATTTATGACCAAAAATACGGAAAGTAAACATTTTGGGGAAACGTAATTTTTGATTGATTTGGAACAATGACCATATGCAGATGCAAGTTTGTATAATTTATATGCGTAAATTCACAATTTCTGGGTTTTATGATGAGATTTTTGATTGTCTACTTATCGGGTAGTTGAAATTGATGTCACACATTCAAGCGGTTAGTGTTGTTATGGTTTGTATAAGATGAATCTGGTCAGTTTTAGTTATATGAAAAACGACGTTTTACCGTTCCATGCGAGGGAGTTTAAACATTAAAAGTTGAAAACTTTTTGCGTTCTGGTTTGGACGGTTTCCTGTTTTAGCATGTGAAGCATTCCATAAATCGTAGTAAACTCACACGATCAGAAGTACCAGATATAAGAATTTGTTAGCCGCTTGGTACCATTTTCCCATGGCATTCTCATTTGCCTTCCTATAGATGACACTAATTACATTGAAACCTGAAATAATGTGGACCGGTTTCATTTAAATCATACAGATGTTTAGAACTCTGTTCTGAACTCTATGCAATCACTTCAAATTTTTGAATAAATGCCTTAAACATCGCTGATGAGGAGCAGTTCTGTTACTGATTTTACAAAATGAACTTATTTTTTCCTATATGAGATTTTTAGGATGGTTGCCTACATCCGAATCCAAAGTGGTCAACTCGGTTATAATGCATTTACATTTCAGTTGGTCTGCCGATCATTTATCCACGTTGAAAAGACTACCTTCTGATATGTATAGTTTTCTTTTATAGGCTCAATAATTCAGCAGTACTGTTGACTGGGGTTGGGCCCACGATGAGCAGGAGGATGAATGTCGGTCCTCTAAACCTTCTTCAACACTTCATTTGGTAACCACGTTTTACGATGAAAGAAAATGTAACATTTTGTTTGCACGTTGGTCACTGAAATACAGCCTATGTGCTCAATGAGTTGCACTGACAACGGAGCTGGTATAACGAGTGAAGTAAAATCTTGTATCTTCAAGTCTACGGTGATAGTTGATAGTAAATATCACTTACGATGATACAGGAGCATCCCTTGATCATTAGGGGTCGCATATACGAAATGGTTTTGATGGCTATATTACTAAGCGTTTGCACAATTTGACTGCTTAGGGTGGAACACGTGGACCGTCCTCGGTTTCGGTTGCCAGATAATGTGCACTTAGTTAAATTACTCAGTTGCACACTACAGCTAATGTGGTGTGTAGGTGCAATATTTAAGAAGCGTTTCTTTTGCATGCACTATAGTCTGTTTGATTATTTTGATTGGAAGACAGCTGCTGAATGGGTGTTTTCAGTTATAGCTTAAACTTTATGGTTAGCAATTAGGGATTGAAAATGAAAATGTTCGTGTGGATTAATGTTTTTTTTATTTCAGACTGAAATTAGTCCATATGTATTGGAGGAGCTAGACGACTTGGGAAACCATATGACTCACTGCATCGCATGGCTATGAATGGTCAGTTTTATAATGTTGAAAGCCCCAAATTCAAGTTTTACCAGGTGATATGTCACTTTCTGTCATCTAACTTTGGCGTTGGCCTTCTAAAAGTTGTCTTACGAAACGCTAGGCAAAATAAACAGATAAATCAAATAATTGAAAGTTTCAGTGAATCAGTACCTAAGTAATTGCTGTTGACCATACTGTGACTAAAGGATGAATATATCTTCGACGTCTTTATATAGGTAAAGTTAGGGGACCATCAAAACCAGCGAAATCATTCCAAACCGACGTTACCCGTGTTAATGTAAGCTTCTGCTGACAGAACTAATTTATCTCCCTCATCCCCCGTTTCTATTCTATTCTACCACTCTTATATTCCATTATCTAACACAGGAATGTGAACAACTCTGAACATGGTGACAATGGGCAAAGCCACTATGGACGAAAAAACGTCTAGTTCAAAGTATAGTTCACGTACAGAAATTTATCCCGTCGAACTAAGAACATGTATACGCGTCTAACAGACGACATTGTAACGCAGTCAAATTTACGGTTGTTCAGTGTACATGCTACCTATCGCTATTAAAGAACATCAGTGTATTGTCGAGTATTAATCGACTTGTGTTTAACGATAGTAGGTTCGGAAGTCGAACGGGATGCAGAATTACTTCATTTTAGGATCATGCAAGCAATTTCTTCCTAGATCACCAGACCCCTACTAATCATGCGTCACATGGTAAATTTCATTGTGGCATTCAGTACTTCAACGTCTCATAAATTCACTTTTCTGGCGTTTCATAGTGGCGTTCAAACTTGAACTTCACAACTTAGAAACAATCAAGTGTAGGATATCGATGTCCATTGACTTGACACTTTCACACGGCATCTTTCGACCAGGTTGAATCACTTTTGGCACTATCTTTTTGGTAATTGTCCCACCTTGGTGGCGGTATAAATTTCTGGTTGGTCTTATTCCGTAGTAAACAAACAATGGAAAATGCTAGCGTCAACCGTCGTTTGCTTCTGATCGCCGTATTCAAGTTCGTGAGGGGGAATCAAATGAGTTAAACATGAGTTTCGTCAAATTAGCGCTATTGGTAAGTTCTGATGACAGACCTATCCACTGGTAACACGTTGATCAAAAATGCTAACGTTGATCAGGCATCTTTATCAATGCTTGAAAAAATAATTTTGATGCTACAGTTATTTGATTCTCCCCAACATGCAATAATTACCTGTTGTGTACGTGATTCTGTATAAACGAAGAATAACACGCATGAATTAGATGTCGAAAATAGGTGGTGTGAAAAATGTGTTTAAGCTAACGAATGCTGCCAGACATACAACATTTCAAATCCTAGTATGTTTAAGTGACGGGCTTAATTACACGCAAAATATCTGCATTTCCAAGTGTTTATACGATCACAAACGTTAGTCTACCTATATGCACATATATAAATAAAAAGTACATGCTTTAAAGAGATCATGTTGATCAGACAAAACGTTATACTGGCATTTGCAATATACGTATTTCTCACGTGTGCACCAGCTGTATTCTACTTGGAAAGAAACAACTGATGCTTTGTATAACTCGAATAAATCAAATATTTCAGATACATAGTGTTGAGTTCCTTGATTGAATTTATTGTTTGTTGTTGCATTACACTTACCAGTGACATTTTTAGTTTTTGGTGAGTTCACTTGACAGCCCGAATAAAAAAACAGAAATGGTTCATTGGTAACTGCAAAGTAACAATGCTGCACGCAAAAAACAACAGTTTTATCATAAATCACTGGGATATCTATCCTCCAGAACCATCGGATGACGATTATCGATTAGCGTGATAGATTGAAAAGCAAGAGCACAAATCATACAAACCACATGAGACTTAGCTTGCAATTTACTCGAGGCCAAACTAAATTTACACTCAATCGCGCGTATCGAAAAAGTAACTATGACCATATCAGCAACGACAATGATTTGAGTAAGTGATTATTGCACCGATACTCCGCTAATCTCGAAAAATTAACACGAATATAGCAGATGAGATGTGGGAAAACCTTCAGGCATGTGTGGATTTGGAAATTACACTGAAGTGGCGCTAAAAGTAGAATGTAGGCTGAGGTCAGTCTATTCGTTTGCAACCAAGTGCTGAGGAAGGTTTTGCTACTGACATATCTTAGACAATTATGAAATTGCGAAAACTATATAGTATTCAGGTGATGAAATTCACATGTTAAAATCTGAAAATTTGAAGAACATCTCTTTCAGAATGTGCGATAAAGACCAGTTTATGCCAATCACAAATCAAGTGTACCCTTATTTATTTTGAGAAATCGTTTTAGAGAGTAGAGTGGTGCAACTTGAAAGATAATGCCTTACAATAAGAAGCTGTCAAAAATTTGCTCTGTTTTGTCAGAGTCACACCGACATGAAAATAGGGCTCATGGATGTCCATCAGATGTCGGTCTAATGGAGTCTATTCTGGTGTTTGGTACTGTTTCGTTCACACGCCTACGTTTGAGAGTTGGTCGGATTTTCCAGACAATAAACTTCATAATGCTACTGAAAGATAATTTCGTGCCATGCTGTTACATATACACATACAATACTTTGTTCCTCCATCACACGTGATGCACACTGTACGAATTGTTTGAGATGTATGCGCCAGTTTGTAATTTCAAAGCAGCGAACAGATAACTTGAGTGAACGCCAGCCTAATTTCTGCGATATCGAACTTATAACACTTGCTTCCGGCAACATTTTTCCCATGAGCCGGTCGTATATTTCACGAACATATGGCAAAGTATACACCGAAAAGTTGCGACATACCTCATATATAGGTTTCTCGGAGCTTAATACAAGGGCCAGGTCTATATCTAACTCTGAGCTCAGTCAAATTTCCAAATGATAACAACAGTTACATCTTCTTGAATGCACCATATACTAATTATTGTTTTTACAGTCATCTTACTGTGGTTCCGTTTAATTCAATCTGCCAGGTTTACAGATTACTTACATATTGCCCAGGCACAGTGTGGCGTTTTGAGAAGTATTCGACCGTCCCTAAAACAGTAGATACCAGTTAATCTTGACAAAGTCTACTGTTGCTGAGTGCCTGGTAATGATTGATAAACAGGTATTGATGACATCTTGTATTTGCTAATTCATCTGACCCCATGTATTTACATTGGCTCAGTGGCTAACACGAACGCCGGAAAATTTTAAACTCCATTACTGTTAAGGATATTTATAATTCGTGAACTCTCATAAACATAACGTTAGAGTTCAGCGTTTCAATAAGAAAGTAATTCATTACATGTTCCGTCTGTAGTTAAAAACCTTAAAAACATGCGGGTAGTTTACAACTTGAAACCGACCAGACCCCAACAGGAGATTAATGCTATTTGGTTGTTTCCCCGGAACCTTCCATCCTACTTGTTTAGCGGTCTACACAGACAAGCTCACGCTTATACACTCATCCAAATTGTCTCCCGATCAAACCTGTAAACGAATAAACCTATGAAATGTTGGGCAAATGTTTAACGTTGGCTGGACATTGAGTGAAACACCATTTAAATAAATTCACGGTTTCCGAATAATTTTCTTTACGTTTCAAGTGTTTGCTTTGAACTGAAAAATAAGCATGTTAGAACCAATTTGCAATAGCGAATTCAATAGTTCCATGAAGAGACGTTTGCAGCTTTCAAGTTGAAACTACCCAATCCGGTGTCAGCGTTTCCGGAAACCACACTGTCTAAAAATCGGTTCCTCAGTGTAAAAGCAGTTATAATTCAACTCGTTCGCTATTCGATAATAACGTGTAACCTCAGCAAACATTATAATTGAGTGCCAGGGGGGGAGATCCACTGAGTAACTTTAATTGCAAAATGGCTTCCAGGCAAATAAACCTTAATTTTCAGGAGTAGGTGTAGTTGTGACACTGACGTTGCAAAGGTTTGAATTAGCTCTTATTGTCCGGAAATATTCAACATAAAAATAACACAGAATTAACTGAACCATGCAAAATGGAGTGAGCGGATAATATTTTCACGTCGTGACCGAATTGATTACCAGTTTTGAGCTGAATCATCGTAGTACATAGTATACACTCAAACAAGGGTTTACTAAAAATACCAGTGTTAGGACACATGGTCAAATGCCATCAAATGCCGGCTAATCTTATTTTGCACTACAAACGTAACAAGGGAACTTGGATCGATCCATGAATTCATTTTAACGGTTTATTTCCACCCGAACTAAAAATAAAATCACCAAGTTGATCCATAGATCAATCAGAATATAGAAGCAAGACTATTTTCAAATAGTTACCATTGAAACATGAACACATGAAGAGGTAACCCTGATAGTTTGTTACCTTTGGCAAGTCAAGGTTGAGATGAGAGGAGAAACCATGCTCAGTGTTTAACCTGATTTGACAGCTGAACTTAACACGAAAAAGTTGTGTTTTGTTAAAAAAAACCTGTCAGCGGTTAGTTGTTATTTAAGCATCACCATAATACTATGGTTATGTTTAAATGTCGAATGGTATGAAACCGTAACGTTCTACTTTGTGTATAGCTTCAGGCTTTTCATTTAACTGATCACTCAGGTTGACCGTACTGAGATTGGTTCAGTGATGACTACACTGCCTTTTATAATAAATTAACTAACAGCTGAGTCAACAGGTCCATGTTGGCAAACCCGGTTGATTCAGATCGGCCTGCCACTTAGTGAATCGTCAGTATCGGTCCGTCTGCGTGCAAATGAAGTGTACACTAAGTGCTTGTAAATTTAACGGATGAGCCATACTCTTGACTTGACCAAGTCATACTTCATGAACAGTACGAAGATCATTGTTTAATCTGCACCTTTGCCGTAATTCTGACGGTGGTTTATCAGAAATCAGGAATCAGAAATCGGCGCTTCCATTTCTGTCCCCTTATTGATCATCCTGTAAAAGATATATAGACGCTGTAAATACAGCCCTTTGAACAATCACTAAAACAGATTGTTTTCTGGAGTGTCCATTAATCGGATTTAAACATGCATGTCCACAGCAAGAAATCTCAATTGCTTCTAATGGACAACAATGTAACACGCTTTCTCAATCGGCTAACAAATATAATACCTTGTTTACGAGCGATAATTCATCAGCGGACAACTAAAATTATGACACAAATGATTGACTTAAAAATTTGGCGCTGTCCTTTTTGTATTTTCCACAGTTTTCAATCAGGCAGGTTGTTTAGTAATTCAGTCGAAAAGCTATAAGTATGACAAAAATAAACCCCTTCTATTTCAACTCCCTGATCACTGACGATCGTTTTGTTAAGATCATATGTAACGGTGACTGTTTGCTTGGTGCACTGCTATTCAGTGAGTTACGTTCAACTAGCTGGCTGATACTGACTTTCAGCAAAATTATTGATGCGAGTCGTTTTTAACTGTAGATGAACGTAGCTCATATTGCTAGGGTACAGCCAAGCGACAAATGTGTGTTACGGCTTTTCGTTGACTGCCTCTTCAAGATGCCATAAAGTGAACTGGAATAGTCGTAAATGAAGTCCCGATAGGCCAGATGATAATTGTTCTCAATACCTAATGTGATTAGTCAGTTTTTTCAGCGCTTATCTTAAGTATCCTTGTTCAGCTGAGAAAGACGTCTTTAGATGCACCTTGCAATGACAATAGCACACGGGCGTTTTAGTCGTACAGAGCATTCAGTTTACCAGTGGACTTAAGATAGCACGACGGTCGGCCAAGCAACCTTGAACGAAAGTTCAACTTGCGTCCACTTCGTATATAGGTACACAGAACAGCGCAATTCCAGTCGTTCAATTCACCTTGTACGTTCCACACTGAGAATTCTAGCTGCTAACCTGACCATGTTCAAGTAACTGATTGGTGGCAGAAGTTCGCAATTATTTTCTCTTAAGTCAGTTATCTGATGTACACATCCATATGGATAGGATAATCAAGATACACGAAGTTGTGATGGGTATTCATTTGTCATGTTTATACTACTCTCAAATCTCTATTTTGACATTAATCTAACAAACAGTTGATGAAGCGCATAGAAGTTTCTTGATAGATGACAACAGACAGTTTGGTTTGGCATAACGACAGTTTCCACCTTGATTACGGTGTAAACGAACTACTTCATTGTACACCCGGTGGGCAGGCGAGAGCTGGAATATATTTTAGCCGTCAGGAAATACAATGAGCTGTTGTTTCCTTTTTTGAGTATTGTTCGGTTATGTATGTTAGGACCAATGTTCCTGATCGGAGGCTATCGACATAGATCCGCATACCATTTGCCGTTCCGAATAATAACGGGTGGATGTTTTCAGTCCTACTTTTTCGTAACAAAATGAGATTGCATCAAGTAAATAATGCGTTTAGTCGATTAATCGCCGGACCTGGGAGCATTGTCACACAGAGCTATCACAGCTGTTAATTTCTTGGACTTCTCTAAAAGTATACAAGTTTGACGAACACTTGCATGCAATCGCATTGAGGGAGTGCCCATTAAAGGGCGTCTCATCAGCGTTCCTCTCAAAAGCAACAATTAAACGAAAGCGTTTAAAATGCTGCCGGCCGCTACAATGTTGCGCGCTTATATTGCGTGTTTGGCGTGCTCTGGCAAAACATCATGTCGTTTGCACTTCGTTGTCAAAAAGGCTTCTACTATGACCTCACTGTAATTGCGTCACCCACAACTCCGATAGGTTTGGAAACATCGACACCAATATAACAACGAGGACAAACTGAAAATAAGGCCATTGGCACATGTACTGAAGTAGCCGAACTATTCTTCATCACATTCCATAGAAGGAACTACCGCGTCTTGCCTGGAAAAGCGTTCAATAAACACAGACCAAAATGTCGACAAAGGTTTACCATTTACAGTCAAGTTGCTTGTTCACCACTGTCAAACTGTGAAGTTATATAAAACCACATTAGCTCTGTTTGATACCCAATAACTGGCTAACAGTTGTTGCTTGTCTCAAATCTATCCGTAGGGACCTCCCACTATTTCAATCCAAGTGTCCATTTCGAAATATTATGATGGCAAACAATTTTCGGAAGATTTAAATGCAATACTTTTGTCATGCATATGACAGTATATTTCAAAAGCTGCTACAGGACAGGATATTACGAAGCAGAATATAAAGATCTAACAATGTGCTATTTGTTATTAAGGCGTAGTCAACAGTACTATGATTGAGACAACCTGACGAATGATAGCCGTTACTGACCGTTTGACTAGGTGGGCTATGTAAACTAGGAGTTGACTGCGGTTACATAGGAGTCCACAGAAGCAGCCGCAGTTGTGTGGTGATCAAAGGAATGGTGACCACGTTTGTACCAACACTGAGTATTGAGTAATTTGATGGGAGGTTTTTGGCTGATTCAACGAATTAAAGTAGCTATGTTCAGCGTTTTGTTAGGTCCGCTGATCACAGCGTAAGTGTTGTGGATTACGAAGTCCTATCAGTGTACGCTTCTGTTACCATTCGGCTGGAATGCTTCGCTATCCATGTTTTTGCGCAACTTTGATCGGCGCACGGCTGAACAAATTCACAAATGCGTCTAATGTTTTCAGTAGCTGTTTCAGTAACATCGGTTATTCGGCGACTCAAAAAGCGCTCGTATAGGCCGTCTACATTTTTAACGAGATATTGTTTTCATTTAACTGCTGAATATAGTGATAGATCTGGCGATTCTGGATGATGTTTTCGGCTTTTGGTTGTTTGCTGTTACTGCTGATTGTAATCCGGACACATTTTGTGGGCATGCTGATAAGTTAAATGTATGGCATAGTTGCCACATTCTGAGGACATTTAAATTCACGTGAAAAGCTAATATGCTTTGGTTGACGTCTTCTTAGGTACATAATAAACACTAGTGTATTGTTTCATTGTTGATATCCATTTATCTAAGTACTGTACTCCTATTGAGACGATCGAGCAACCTGATCAATACTCACAGGCAGAAGTGGTTGAGCGTCCATATATGAAAAGTTGGTTGTGCCTAATGTGAGGTCAGTGATGCAGTGGTCAACACGGTTGCCTAATTAAAGCGTGGCCGGCGTTCTAGTTCTGGCAGCAGCAATGAGACGCACTATTGACAAGCTGTAATGAGAGCAAAACTTGTGCCTAGTGTTTCCTTTCAGAAGGGTCTGACTGAAAAGTCTATGGGAATGCGACAGCTGCGATCACTTGTGGGTCATGTTCGATCTATGTGGAAATCAATATCCCCTACTCCTCATCAGGAATTTTCAGAAGTTTAATGTACAACATTTATCGTCATACAAACGTCAGTGTTTCTTACAGAGTTAACCAGTGGTCTACATATCTTGCTATGACAACATATACCTGAGCACACTGGCCGCTTCTCAGCACAGCTTGCTCGGGATATTATGGTCACCAGGTTTTTCATATGTACAAAATTTGGCAGAATGTTATAATTGAGCATAATTGAGGCATAATCTAGGTTGATACTTCTGTACATCTGCGCACACCGCAGCTTTGGTTTGGCGCTATGGCAGCTTCCCTTTCGATTACGGTGGAGGCGAATTACTCAATTGTGTCTTCATTAGGCAGGAGAGAGATGGAATGCATTTTATCTGTCGTGAACTGGACTGCGCTAGTGTTACTGTATTCAATTTGCGAAGAGTAAAACAGTTTAGCCGTACATGGGTTTACGAGCCAACATTCTGGCTTGTAGCTGCCTACCTGCAAAACGGTGGATAGGTTGATTTGATAAGTTGTCACAAGCTGGAGACGTTCATAATACCTGTCAATATTCACTTGTAATTACTAACTCAGGCGGTTATTTAAAGTGACGTCGTTTGCCTCCGTAAAGGGACGGATGCCAGGTTGTTAAGGATTTTATCTTGTCCAGCAAAGTTATGCAAATATACGTCAACCCAGGAGATATTGGTAAAATACCATTCGGAAAAAATGGCAGATGTGGAACACCTGGTAGCTTGTCACTACCATCATCGTCTTATATCCGACAAAATGTTGTTCTGTTTGAAAGTTCTTTTAAATATTACTTGCCAAATAATGACTTGTCGCTGGCTTGCTGCCTGTGGTTGTCAGCCACCAGTAGACATATGGTTACGTTAAACATAGTGCAGCCGACTTACCTAGAATGATAGTTTTCAGATGAGGGCGGCTCAGATGAGGCTCAAATTGCGGAAAATGCAAGCCAGATACTGAAAAAATTGAATCTATCTTCAGCCAGACCTGACAACGATGCACTCTTCATACTTTCAAGTTAATCAGGCGTTACTGGCTTCTGAGGTTGGATGGAATGGGCTAATCACATAGTTTTTGTTTTCTGAATGTGATTGCGCAAACGCTTCATGTATTTTTATAACTTTCAGGACCCGAGTGCTCACAAAACTGCGGATAATTTGATGTGTAAAGAGATTGTTTCCAACTAATTATCGTTTTGCACTGGTATGTGACAGAAGATGGTTCAAACTCTACTACCTGTTCGTTAGTCATCCGAGGGATTTTCATGTGGCGAACTTGGACAGTTAAAATAAATGAGCAAACTTTCCCTCAATTTCGCTTAACTTAAGAACGGTTTGGGGAACATTTATCTGCGGGAGAAACGGTTTCGATTTTCACTAATCCATATCGAACCAAAGCTCTGAACATAAGCTTCATTACATCACAGCGTATGAGTAGTGCATGCTATTTTTCTCAAGAAGTTGTATCTCATGACACACTTTGTACAGTCGTTTTATGACACTTGAACTGCTATTGTTTTTCTAGTGGAGCGCAACTTAGGTGTATGACTTAAGTGTATGACCAGTTCGTTCTGTATTCAGCACAAGCTAGTCAGCAGAAATGTCTAACTCTTGGATACAACTGTCCGTAACACATGTTCGGAACAAACGTTTATCATTTCGGGTTAATATAGTGTCCATTAGGTTTTACAAAAGTGTGCCTTGTTTTTTGTAGTAGTCTTTGTTTTCCATGTGTGCCTTGCAATTGGACCAACTTACATATGAACTGACCAGTTGCAACTTCTCGGATAAATTAATATTTAACAATTGACAATAAAGGTTAAGTACGTTAGTGCTCAACCTATGAAAAGCGGGTGAAGTGCCTTACAACCCTGAGGCGCTTTAAAGACCACCTACTTGGTGAGAGAAAAAACCTCACACACATTCATTATTTTGGGCAATTAATTTGCTTATATTGAGCGGACGACTTTAACAATGTGAAGAATATGAATGAATATTGGGTGAATTGCAGGATATCAACATGAAACCTTGTGGACCATTATCTGACTATAAGGGCTTACACAATGTGTAGTAAGGCGTTTGAGTTCAGACAATAAATACTTCCAAACGGTGTTGAAATACACGGCCAGGGGTTTCAGTGACGTAAACGCGGTCGAACAGTGGATTGTACGGCACTGGATGTTCTAGAATATAGTTACCCGTCTTAAATGTATGATGATTTCTTGTCATAAAGGCATGATTAACTGAGATTTTTACGTAACTAACTTGCTGGCTGCGAATGCATTGCAGTATCTGAGCCACGCATTGGTATTAGCCAGTGATAGCGTACGTGATTGGTGATCCATGTGCTACTCCATATACTTAGGAATTGCTTGTATTACACTTTTACACATGTGGAAGTAACTAACGTATCCTATGTCATACGTTACCAGTGATTGTTTAAAAGTTTGTTCCGATAAAAAAACATTTTAACTCACCTGACCAGCTTTCATTTTTCTGTTTAGCATTGTCCTTTGATCTTACTAGCTTTTTACGCAATAAAACGAAGAAGTGACCACTTGTTTTTGTGAACACAATACAGAAGCTAATGCGTGTTGTAAACATTAACTGGCTTCTATTTTTTTGGCGACATCAGCTAAACTATGCCACATGCAGGTTTGGTGATTTCGTGTTCAGAGTAAAGTGGTTTCCATTGTTGACTGTGATATATGAGATTTATACTAGGGCCGCTTTATTTAATGCTCTCAACCTTCGCCTTTGGCAACAATAATAGGTTGAAGCTAATCAAATTTTTATGAAATGTCCATTTTCCAGTTGATTTTGGTTATTATTTGAAGTGTGCATATAGATACATTTTTTTAAGTCTTCACCCAGCTTCACAATAACAATGTGAAGTACTGATTAATGTGACATGGTTGGAATAGTACACCAAAGTTAGAGATGCTTCAGATTTATATTTCGTTGAATGAAGTACTTGACAGTGTGTAAGGAATGATAAAGATTTTAAGGGTGATCACTTACACGAAATGAATTTGCAGTAACCTCACACAAGGCCGTATCTACCTATCTAAACAAGGTGCCGTTATGATTGGAAAAGTAACGATATAAGCAGGCTGTTCTCCGTAAGTAAATAACTAAACATCTCAGCATTTGTTAAACATACTCCGACGGTGCGTAACCAAATGCAATGGTTCCGGAAAAAATTAACTAACTACTACTTGTTAATGGGTCATTAAATATCTTTTATAGTCTGGAGTAAATAAAAGTCAAAGTTTCACATTTGTATATACAGTTAAGTTGGTCCTTTCGAAAAATAGTGATGAGTTCACATTTTGCTTTTAAATGTGACTGTCCACATGACTTTTCTGTGAAAGCCATGGCACATTCATACACCAATTAAATGAGTTAATAGGACAACGGTTCTTCGGAGGAACAAGCTCTTTATCGAAAGTCGTTTTTATGTCTGTCAAACCTGAAGAAACAAGAAACGTTTCCTTTCTGATCATGCAAACCTTTTCGTTCATATGCAAGGCGGACAGAAAAAAATGTTCTCACTGAAGAATAAACCACGACGGGTCCTCTCTTTTATCATTATTTCAGGGATGTTTTGATACAATAATGACAAACGTTCCTTCATCTATATCACAATAGGTCACAAGGTCTCAAACGGCGGGCGGGTGCTCACTTTATAAGGAATAACAATAACTACAATCCGAGACATGTTCGTAAAGCTCTGCGTTTGAAACTTTTTGTATACTCAACTGAAACGCTGCTTAAACTGACTGATAGAAACCAGAGTATTATTTTCACTTTAAAAGTGATGTCTCCTGAAAACGAGCATTCCGGTTCACTTGGAAATGATTGAACCGTGATAAGGTGTGTGGACAAAAAGTAAACATACTCGACAGACGTGGATGATGTCCTCGTAATCACTAACAATGTATACATACGCCTTAAGTGATTGAAATGTGATGTTATTCGAACGAAATTTTGTGCAGAAATATGCAGTAGAGATTAACATTTGTCCCAGCCTTGTTTTGTATTGTCAAACTTGTATTAACGCAAGTTCATATAAATTGACTTACGCTCGAAACGGTTGTCTAAATCCAAATTATGTCATGTACGCATACGTAGTGGGTGTTTAGTCAACGTTGGTATAGCAAAATGTAATTTGCTATTTGATGTTTAAACATAAAAGCACTCCTGTTTAATTTTTTTGCCAGATTATCTCACGAATAGCAGTCATAAGAATATTTAAAAATATTGTTTTATCATGTGGCTTTATCATGTTTCTCACGTCTGGGCTACTTTTCCATCTGACATCCGTTTATTTCACCCCAACTGTCTCGTAGTTTAGGGTATACACCTTTGGAAATGTAGGTGTGCGAACTGGTTACCTTAAATTTTCGACAGACAGAAGTGTATAGGTAAGTGTCAGCCTAACTTCCATAGTTTGAATATGATTAACTGCACTGCGCAACACTATTTCATTGTTTTCAATATTACAATACCAATCCAGGTTACAGATCAGACCGTAAAGTGTTGAGGAGGTGTGCAATACAAACCATACAGAAACCTTGAAGTTGAAGCCGTGGTACATTTCCTTTATCACACTGGAATACTTTTGCACCAGATATACTTCAATTTTCCTGTTACCACTATCCAGATGATAAAGCACAGCCTCGCCATGTTTACCGATCAAGTTTGCTATAACACACTCACAGTAGGTTAGACGTTTCTCCTACTAGATTCCCCGGACTACATCTGCATGATGAAACTTGTCTGGACATAGGCCAATTCGTGAGATAAAGTGCGGCACATTTGTGTTACTTGAAATGGTCTACGCTAAAGATGAAACATGTTTCTCGTGAGATCCTGCATTACATTTGTCAGCTGACCTCTCCAGTAAGACAGGCAGTAAAAGAAAATGCCTTTCAAGGTTGACTGAGAATCGATACTTTCATTTCGACGTAACGAGAAAGGCTTTGTGGATTGTACAGTCCATTCTGTGTGGACTTACCTGTGATGTTCGACTGTACCTGTGTACATTCTGCGGCAGCTAATAACATTGGGATGAAAAGTAACCTTAATCCCGCTGGGAATTAGACCTTATTATACGGAGCTAGTGCATACATTCTTATGTGACGTATTTCTACTTTCGAGATACCAGAAAAACATCGGCTAATCTGATTTGGTTTCGGTTTTGTAAGAGTGGATCTACTTGCATTTGGCATAATGTGTCAGCTGTTTATAGCTAACTCCGATTTGAAAATACGAACAGACATAACAAACTACCTTCGAATTACAAAAACCAACTTCGTTTTATCAGTCAATAGGTGATCAGATGCAGTACACCTAAAACATTGAAGTCTTTGGATATGCGTAACTGAATAGACACTTCATGGACAAGCCACTAGTTGTATGCACATGACTTACTCCAACAAATTACCAATATCAACAATACACCAGTTCTTTACACCTCGTTTGTGTAGTGTGTACACAACCACACTTAGCAGGTGCAAAAATAGCCGCCTGACAGAACATTATGAGGTTACCAAAGTGTGCTTCGCTTCATGCAACTTGGCAAATAAACGACCTGTACCGTATAGAATCCTTAACATAGACTTATTGGGTTCAAGCTACTTTGACATCAAACTAGTGGGTAAATTTCATTTAAACGGCAGCAAGCAAGGGAATATGTAGGATCAAAAACTGTTACGTATGTGGTGCTCGTCTTAATTTATTCATTGTATACTATCTTAACATGTCCAACACTGGTTACATACACGTACTGTTGAAGTACTATAGTTTTTGCCTAGATTACCTAGGGCAAATTGTCTCTTTCCTATTGCCAACTAATGTTCTAGACGTTTACAACCAAAATTTAGGGATTATTTTATCTGCGCTACTGCAAACTGTTTGTGAGCCTCCAACAGTTTACATGAAAAGTGGCACACTAGAGCAGACAAACCAGTTTCCTGAATAACGAAGGTAACCAGCATTGTATACATTTCTCGTTGGGAAGGATCTCCCCTTTGATGTTCGTCCAGAGTAATTGACTACGTTTTCAATTTCACCAGTTTGTTCTTGATCTTGCGCTTTAATAACAGTTAAACTGTTCACCTGAACAGTTAACAAACTTTCAGAGCAAAACGTTTATGTTGAAAAACTGTTTTTGAAATTAAATTAATCACTGAAGTATGGTTGAAAATCTTTCGCGTATTCTACTTAAAACACTGGGTTTCCTTGATCCAGTTCACAATTAACGATAGGGGACGTGTCGGGAGGTATTAAAATTTCGTTTACTATCTTCAGTCACGAACATAGAATGCTAGAATAGCTATGACATGTGGATAGCAACAACAAGAGAAGCAGTTAAGGATTTGGATTACACGAAGCAAGTACTGTTATCAGTCCCAGAGGAGACAAATCACATGAATGAACAGTATATACGCGTACAGGACCAGACGGCGGATATTGACTACCTCGAAGAAAGCAAGCAACTCAAAATTACGATTAGGCAACAACACTTGAAACGAGGTCCACAATGTGATCAGGGCCACAATGAGTAATGTTCCTAAGAAGCAGGCCTTTTGAACCTCTCTTTCAAAGTCGGTCATATCACAACTGACATCATTCAGAAATTACACTCTGCTCTAACTCGTACATACCCTGCGGTTGAATTCCGGTTGATACTCATAATTTGGAATGTCGCTAAGCCTATTCATAATCGTGACCCACCGAGGTGTTCTGTCGCACATATAACCAACTCGTTTAATTGAAGTTGCGGTGACGTCTGTATCGGCGAAACAGATGGGTGCCTACTACACAAATGGCTGGACATAGGCCTTTATCGTTGGTGCGCGCCAAGACGCAACAGACCATAACAGCAGAGCGCTTGGGCAGAAGTCCGACCTCATCCGTTCCAGAGTAGATAATATTTTTGGCTCGGCCAACTTGTTTCAAGTATTTTTGCACAATCGGAGTCTGAGATTTTTTGCTTTCTTCGAGGTGAGGTTTATCAAAACTTGTTGTCCGGCGCTTTGTGTATATAAACTATTGTCTCATGCAGCTTGCCTGCCCTAAAACTGCTAACAGTCCTTGTTTCGTGCAATCCAACTCATCGGCTGTTTCCGTTACCCTGGACATTCTATTCCTAAAACAGCAAATGGAACAGCATGACCTTTAGAACGATCGGTTTATGACTTAAGCTCCTTTTCTTATTTTGGAAAGTCTCTTTACGCTTTCGTTGATTAGACAAAATACACTTCACGATCATTGCAGCCATATTTCTACCGGTTCATCCAACAAAATGTTTGCGTGCACTTATTTAATATATTTATATATTCATGTCCATATCAAAACCCGTGTTGTTGACACGGTTGCGCAAATTTCCATAAAAGTGTAAGGCTGTCAGTTATCTGTAATGACTCTTGTATAAGCCAGTTTCGTCAGACATTTCGTTGGACATTTGTACAATGTAAACAGCGATCCTCAATATTCGGATGATGATATTTCACGTGAATCTAGATATAAAGCCCCATTTCAGTGCGTTGCATAGGACATTCGTTGCACTAGTGAACTAAGGCCATGTGTAGGACTTTCACTAATTTTTTCACATCAATACGTTCTTGTTGCCAGATGTTGAAACCTCAGTAGTACCAACGATTCACTAGCCATCATCTAACCTTCCAGCCGGGTGCTTCCATATGGTTACTAGGATGATCAACGGATTCTCGCTGAAGTTGGACGGCCTGTTCGTGAATTGCTTCAAATGAACACTAACGCAAGATAAATAGTATTTTAAGTCGTGGTGTTCGTTCTCATATGAAATAGATGCGTACGGTTGGTGGTAGGAGTATGGTCAGACTGCACAGTGTTACAAAAACAACTTCCGTAACCGACGGAGGTAACACTATAATTTGTAGACCTGGGTGGATATTAGTGAATTACAACTAACTGAACTGTACAAATAATTTGTAACTGGCGGTTTTTCCTAATGCTTACGCATCAACCAGTCGCTCTTCATTTTATTTAAAAAGAACAAGCTTATATAAAACTCAACTACTCAAGTACGTTTACGTGATACACCATTCTTTACGAAACGAATATCGACTGCAGTTGCAGCTTAATGACGAAAGACAATTGTAAGGGATTTGTAACTTAGTATCATTCACAATGCTGCCACTTAATTTGAAAATCCTGTGGGATGAAATCTTCTGAAACTCATCAAACAAAGTGTTACTTTAGAATCCCGTAAATATGCGTGATAGCTCATTACTGGTAAACTTGATGTTTGTCGAAAACGGAAGAAGTATGTTGCAACAAACTATTGATTTTATAAGAAATTGGCTCATGTAAATCACGGTGGAATTCATTCCTTGAATGCCCGGAAATTCACACTCTGGACATAGTAAATAAGTAACTTAAGGCAGACTGTCGTTTGACACGATTAACTGTGTTGAATTACTAAGCAGCGATTTACAGCCGACCGGAAGTGTGCTAAGTTATGCGTAGGCTGTTGAGAATCAACGATTGCTAGCTTGATGTTCATTCAATAAATCGTGAAATACGTAAAAATTAATTGCAGAACGGATAAAAAATTGGAAGTTTTACTGTTTGGTGTGTAAAAACTGCAGTATTCAATGTACATAAAACAGCCATTACTTGAAAGTCATCGTCTTCTACTGAGCTCTATAAAACTGTTTAGTAGAAATGGATGTGCCAAACGTTTATTTTCTGGAAACAGCATATTATTTAAGGTTCACCTTATTTGAATTTAGTCGTGCTGAGATCGGAATGTAGTTTATTTAAAATTGCTATCTTATCCATGATTGGTGATCAGTTTCCAGGCCACTATATAGAATTTAATGACATCTGTTGTTTCGACCTGATTGAGAAGCACTGTGTAGGTTATAACTTGTAGTGCCTAACAGACTAGTCAGTGTGGTTTCCTACTCTAACAATCCGGGTAACCTTTACATACGGCTGTGCTGGCCGATTGTAACCCCAAAAGAACTTTGACGGAAGTTCAAATAACAATCAGTATGAGCGACTGGAACTTAGTCAGTCGGTCACCAGAACAAAATTCCAACCGAATGTAGCTCTTTCGTAAGCAGCTGCTTGAAACATTTGTGACAATATGAAGTTTGCGATCAAATATCATTGGCGTTCAAAGTGTGCTAGTTAGAATTTCCAGGTCACATGACTGTTTCAGACCCCAGTTCTCAATGTTTTAGAAAACCGGCGAAGCTAGATTGGTAAGCTCTAACCTTAATTTGGGGGCCTTGGATGAAATTCGTCAACTGCAAAATTCCTTTAAGGGCAATGAATGAAAATGCATCCATCACATAATGCCGCCAAATGAGTACGGCTCAGTAACCCCTAAAGTTTTGCTTGACTCAGGAAGGCTCAGTTGAGTTTCTAGTGCTCATTATGAGAGTTTTCAACACACTGAAAAGCATGAAACGAGATGCTGCATTACACTTCTTTCATAGTAAATTAATTGGAATAGTAGATGATGAGAGTTTCGAGCCTGAATGATTCGACAACAATAGACGTTCCGAAAATGTGAGACGATCTCATTTAATTCCATGATGTATGCGGTCAACTAAAAAATAGTGGGACGACACCTCCGGGTCACGTGGTGAATTACTTATTATATGGGGAATTACTAGCAAAAATATTTGGTATTTAAACTATTTTTCCAGGAAAATTGGTTATCAGAAAGTTTGGTCAAAACAGAGAGAAGACATATCGCGAGATGTTAACATTTCGATTTACTCTCATCAGTCGCCAACGTAAAACTAGCAAATTTTATACAAACTGCGTATAGCAACAACTACGTATCCTCCTAAGCACTAGGGGCTTGGCTTTCCGTAGCGGTGATACACACCCAACCGATCAGTCTGTCTCTCACGTAATATACCAGTTCACTTGCAGTTGCAATGATGTCTACATAGGCAGGACAGATCGGCGTTTGCAACACACGACGGAGCACATTACTAAGTGGTTATCAAC
>LUCH01000546.1:198051-238646 GCA_013368495.1 Paragonimus heterotremus
CTAAGTGGTTATCAACAGCGATCTCCAAAACGACCTGCTGACTGTAACAAGCTCGAAAACCCCGGCTTCATCGATCGCCAAGCACATCTTAGCAACCGGTCACCTAGTTGACCCTGTTAAATCGTTCAAGATATTGTTACATAATCGCAACCCGAAACTGTTAACGATTAGCAAGGCAATGCTAATCAAACAACATCGGCCAGTTTTGTGTGCACAGAAGGCGTTGACGCAATCAATCTCCTTGCCGTGGAATTGATCGGACTATTAGCTTGTGAAAGGTCAGAACTGTGTGGTTGGTTCGTTCAGTTGTTGTTGCTATAGGCAGTTTGTATAAAATTTGCTAGTTTTACGTTAGCGACTGATGAGAGTAAATCGAAATGTTAACTTCTCGCGATATCAGAAAGTTGTTCAGATACATTTACTTTGGTTCTGGAACATGTCTTGCAATGTAAATACTACCTTTCGGAGTAAATAATTAATATTATCGTCCTGTTGATCCTTTGTCCAACTGCGGACGGCATGCGGAATATGGTGTCATATCAGGCGGGTTAGGGACAGTTGCGGTGGGTTCGGATGGACATGGTTGATTCTAATACGGCTTGACGTTTATCAAAGGTCACACAAGAGGTCGACAGCGATAATGTTTTGTCCGTGCGTCGAAGTGCAGCGAACTGGAAACCGTAGGTGTGCCGTTTTTTCATTCTGACCAGAGTAGGTATAACGGTGTTATTTGACTGTTATCATTTAGTTTAACCGCCAGTTTGGGTGGGCGATGTGTGCGTTCTGATGGCTAGATACCAAAGTTTCCAATGGTTTCTTAAGAAAGTGCACATACATATATATCCATTCACAAGCTGACATAATCCGGATATCTTTTTTCCAAACTTAAGGCTGTAGTAGACCACAAACGTGTTGACAGTATGTTCAGTTTAAGCGCAGTAGACAAGTCCGTATCACTGTAACAAACTAAGTAAACTGCTTTAATCTGTCCATTGGGTTTGTTTGATTAGCGGCCTACTTGTGGCTATGTCAACTTGAAGTTATCTTTTCTGTTTGATGGCCATTAAAGAAACAGATAGTTCTCATAAAATCCAAATGTACCAATTTAGGCACCAGTGTAATTAGCAGTTACAGAGTTTCATTAGTGGAAACAACAGTCGGTAATCAGGCCTTCCATTTCACAGCTCTCTAAATTTTACGTTCACTGGTCAACAAACAAAAATTAACTACAAGGAAACAAGTTTGTCAAGTTGGGCACATTGCAAAACTTGGACAACGTTAACATTTTATGGGAATGTCAAAAGCAACTGCTTGAATTCGGTTTGAATATCCACTCAGTTGTGGATACACTAAGCTTCTCTGAAAGGTATTTTCATACATTTTTCTCTCGAGTTTTCTCTACATATCGTTCAATCTTATTCCGTAAAACTGCCTGGCTGATTTCATTAAATGGCATCACAAAAATGTCACGAATTGGTTTCGCACATACCGAAGGTTGCCCAACGACCTTAGATGGAAGTTTAATCACGCAACACATAGAGATAGCATCAATACATGAACTAGTCAGTGATGTTATCTTGTGAACCTAAGTAACCGTTTTACAGAATAAACAACGACTTCGAAATGTTAATTATATTACTGTGAATTAATTTGACTGTTTTCAAGGTAAATTCAAATGTTTGCTGAAGAGAATGAACTCATACAACCGTTGCAATGGCTGCGTATTACCGATCAGCAATAAACGTCTTAGGGAATATTCATGACACTATCCCAGTTTTATCTGTGATATGTTTACACTGAGCAATGTTGCTACAGATTTCGGTAAGCGTTGCCATTGGAGCACATCCGATTACATATACATATATGTAAATAATTGCCACCAACTGCTTATTCTGTACTCTCCTCTGTAGCCTTTCAATTAATTGGCACCACATGTCAGCAGTAATTACCACCTAGACAAATAATAAATTAAACCTATCGCCAGGAGTTAAACGTCATTCGCATTTGACTGAAGTATTGGAATTGCCAACAACCTTCTATTCTGTCCCTTCGGAAAAAAAGCAATATATCTAGGACTCGTTCTTAATATAGCTCGACCGTAACGAATAGTGCGTCCACGACCGGAATTTGATTTATAGCTATTGTTTCATGAGAGGGCCATGTGGAGTATTGCCAAATTGGTCTCACGTTTGACATAAAGGATTCTGTTGGGTATTTAGAAACGTGAACACAAAATAACCAGATGACATTAGCAAAAGAGTGGATGGAGCAGGCCTTGTAAAACCCCATAAAGTACTGCTGACTTCAGGTTGTCACACTGGACCTCTAAGGAACCAAATTAACTATATCCACTCCGTGAACGTGGATCTATTTCCTGTTTGGTCAGCTTGTTCTGCCAGCAAGTTAACGTTTGCTTGTTCACTAATTTCATAGAGATTTCTTGACCTCTGTGCAGACTACATTTATTTCACCTTGTTGACATACATGTGTTGAACATGGATGAGACCTCAACTGACCTTGCATATTGGGATCTGCGTTGAACGACTTAAAAATGACGGAAACCATACCGACTCTAGCATAGCCGAGCTACAGAGTGAACAAATAACACAGCACGATTGAGAATAATTCACATAAAGCGACTTTACACAAACTACTTCACTGTCTGAATGACTCGTATCTCATCGCGTTGTGGTACATTGTTTACAGTTCTGCATAACAGTGATCATCTGATAGGTGTCATAATCTATGCATACAAATGTTTTGTTACAAGATGCGTTTGTATCTAACACACCTATAGATACACAGCTACTGATTATTTTACTTTATGGCATGAAGTCTGAAAGACCAAGGAACTGATGTAATTTTAGGGAACATTAATCAGGTTGTTTTAGTTATCAACATCATACACAACAATATGTTAATGGTGTTCACTGATATCTAATTACCACACAACCATGAAAAAATGAACCTGATACAGCATAATGGAGGGAAAGAGAAATGAGGGACAAGTGAACCAAACTTTTAAAATTATCTACGTTTACTTCCAGTCGTTTACCACCCAGATTTCTACATCTTGGAAAAACGAACCAAGTTATAAGTCAGAGTAAGCCGCCATCATAAAAACAGCTTCCTTACATATTTATTGCTCTGCGTCATTAGGTACATTGTTTTCAAAGATAACGTGATCAAACCACCACAATACTCATGCTACTGGATCTGATTAGCCACTATTTCACTTACCGTTTACAGCTACCGATTGAGTGAATCACGAGCTCCCAACGTGAGAGACACGTCCGACCTACGGTGGTCAACTCTCTAATAAACGACTTCATTTCTTAACGCCGAGTCACATTTTTTCACCTCGCATCTTACACCAGTTGGCCGCAGTGTCAGAAAAGAGTGCTTGGTGTGACAGACGACTAGCTGGCATCCTTAACACATGACCTAACCATCTAAGTCTGTGCAATGTAAGGGTTGAACAAAACATTTATTTGACAATCACTGCCAACTTCCTCCTTCTTAACCTTCGCGTTGCTCACTCATTAGAACAAACCGATACGAGTGGTCGAACACAAACATCGGTGGTCAGATACCTAAAAACGGTTCCTGTCTTCTACCATGAACGGCCATATTTCGTCTGCTTGAAGCAATAGAACCCTTAATGTCTCTTTGTAGCCAGAGATGCTCCACATTGGCAAATGCTGTCCTAGACTTAGAGATACGTATTTCCCTTTCGTTCCCTACACATTCGCACACACATCAGTCAACAACCTCTGTGACCTCACCATTTAATATTGCGTTTACGTAATCCACGCATCCTTGCAGAAGCGCTTAGCATTTTGCGGCTGCAAAACGCATTCCGAAGCATTTAGCTTAACGTGAAGCAGTTTCTAGCATTGTTTTTGTTGCCTGGACTTTGTTGAACAACAAACCGTGTGAAAGATGACAGCCTTGACGTACGCCGCTCCTGGTGGTTAATCTGCCAGACAGTTCGCAGTAGACCTTAATTCTGTTGACGTACGGAAATGAAGAGCGGACAGTATTTTGACATACACGGTCGGTACGCCCCCGGCGTTTAAGTCACTTTAAAAGAATAGATGAATCCATCAAATCGAATGCATTTTAATGATCCAGCAGTACTGCTGTTGGCAGCCAGTACAAATGTAGCCGCTGCATAATGTAGCGTAGAGTAAAAGTTCGATAAATAAATCTTCATCAAAGCTTATTGCTCCCTAATGTTTGCCTCCCGGGCTGTAGTGAGTCGAACGATTATAATGGATGCCAGAACCCTGGTAACCACTCGGACCAGCTAACTTCAGTATTGTTTTCTCAAGAACCCCTACTAGTTTTCTTGAAGATGGCAACTATTATCGCGTAACCCCAGCAAGGAGAGGTGGTCTCCTATGTCCCCACGAATTGAACCAACTGTGTCAAAAACTTCATTATCGACACTCCACCTTCGAAAATTACAGACACGAGACCATCTGGGCCAACAGCCCTACTACCTTTAAAACCGGAATACAGATGTGGACTCCATTGTCAATGGGTGGAGCTAAATCTATCAACCAAGGCGTTACATTGCATTTTCGTGGCGGAGAACACAGTAATAGCGGAAGGCCGGCCAAACTGATCTTTGAATGTTCCACCCAGTTTTTCAGCCCTTTGGACCTATTAAAGATGTGTGCCCTCTGCTTTCCTGATAGCTTCACTGATAGACGGTCGTCTGGAGTCAGTAGCAGGGATACGCTTGAAGAATTTGCCGATATTCCCTAGGGCAAGGTCGGTCCCCATTTCCCTAACTTTCTCCATTCATCAAGCCTCACGGGCAGCGTCTAGACTACGCTCCAGTTTCCTAATGATCTCACCAAAATGTGTTATGTGAACTGCTAGAAGTAATGTTCCAACTGACTTCTAACAACTCCAGGAATTTTACACAGATCTGCTCTCTTATCAGCTCACGAATCTCCGTACCGTATGCTACAGTACCTGCTTTCTGAATAATCTGTAAGATTTGAGTCCAACGGCAACTAGGATCTTCAGGGTGAGGACCACTGAGCCTGCCTTCTAAGCTGGTTTGTTACCTATGCTCTACTGACGGTAGAGTCAGTTACTGAACACCAATCGTTGCTGTCGATGAGGTTGTTGCTCATCAAAAATAGGGACGAAACGACAACCTACCAACACGTGATCCGAACCCCAATTAAGGAGGACAGTCCCGAAACGAACCACGTCATCTATAGATAACAGCTACATGGTCTATCTGAGATCGAGCCGGATTCATAGAAAATCGGCGCCAAGAATAACAATGACACGCACGGTAACTGAAGCCAGTGCTGACTAAGAATAGCTTATGCTAAGCGCAGAACCTTAACAATCGCCCACCATTATCCAAGCGATGTGATTCTATCCCCAACGAGCCACCTAAACATGACTGGACCTTAACAAAACGGCCACCCAGATGTTTAAATCCCCGACCAGAACGAGTATATCAGAACCATGTGTCGACCGAAGGAGAACGACCAGATCTGAAGAAAAAGCCTGCTTGGCATTAGTGTCATTACATTCAATTGGAGCGTGAGCAGGCACAATGAAAAGATTTCTGAAACGTTTACGTATAGAGTTGGCCATAACAGAGCCTACCAGGTGGACAGCACGAAGTTTACTGTAAACAGAAATCTAGTCTATCAATGCGGCTGCAACCGTCATGTTGAGGACTACACCTATTCCAGCCTGACGGGTAGTGGTGGCCGTGAAGTCACCCGAAGTGTATATCCAGTATCGGGTAGACATTGTGTGTGCTGTTTGTTTCCGTGCGTTGATTACTATCCTGGATTCTAGTCTCCGAGATACAACAGACATCGATATCTAACGGGTCTAACGTATGTGGCGGCCTGTTGACCTATCTGTTTTAGAGTGCGAACGTTGAAGGCACTTATATTAATCCGCATTCTAGGTCTAAGCAAGGGACGAAGGATGCCTGAAGCTGAATTGAGTGAGACGTAACTCACCTGCTCAGTGTAACTATAATTAGGTATGTCTGTTGCGCGACCTTCAGGGTATCCACCAGAAATGGGGCTAGTTAGGGACCCGAGAGCTAAATTTAGTAGTACAGTGAAGGAAGGGTCAGCAGTAGCACGTTGACCTATAAAAAACCCGGTTTATACTGCGAGGGGTCCGATGCAGTGTGAAATTAATTGCTGATTGTTCATGGTTGTATGTGGTCTGAGATACTAACAGGAAGCCCGGACTTAATCAGGAGAACGGTTAGGGCATTCATCCAAGGCCCCTGATTCAAAATCCTGTACCACAAGGCAGCGGGTGAGAGTCAGTGTAACAGAGCTGATACCCCTTATAGAAATATATGCTATCCTTCTTCTAACCCCAACCTGGAGGACCAGGAGACTGTGGTTTGTCGCAGCTTGCCTACCTTTTATGGGTTACTCTGTTGTTGCGGTCGCCACACCGTCATACCTCGTCAAAGTTAACACGCGTTTTGTCATTAGTTAGTCATCTGTTGTAAACCCGAGATGAACATTTAAAATTGACAAGAAAACCTTTGTTATCAGTGGATATTCGGCTAATAACTTTGCGTACAGTTGTAGAAGCTACGCCATCTCGCCCTACAGTTAAACACTCCAACCTTGTGCCTCATTTCTATCTAATTTGTTCACCATACAGCGGTGTGTCCTGTCCTAGTGTTTGATGTCTTGCGCCCTTTGAAATCCTTTCGTACATAATTAGATTTGCTTGGCCATGCTGTGAATCGTTACATTATTTAGTAACGGTTGGTTGTTCTCCTGTTTCGTTTGTCGTTTCTCTAGATGATGATTTTTTTAAAATCATAAATCATGTCATTATGGTTGCCTAAATTCGATAACTGCTTATTTCAGTTGTTTTTCATACATTTTCTCAAGCATGTTAAGGCGCACTACAGCTCCTGTACACATGATTTTCTAGTCGCTCTCACCCACTACATATCATATATTAACTGAGAACGTTAACAGCTTCCCTTGATTTTCAGACGCAATTAAAACAAAGAAGTAGTCTTCGGTTATCATAAAAAGAAACTGACGGTTGAAATAAGGTACCATTTTATCGTGAGTCCTCCAAATGTTTCTATCCGTGTTTGTTCACATGAATGTGCATTTGTGGCGAAATGGTTTTGCAGCAAGTTAGAATCTATCGTTTGTTTAAAACGTACATTGAAGGTTTACTTTAACATGAAGACACCGTCTGTTAACTAAAAAAATTGCCGTTCTTTTGTCATATCTTTTACAGGAATAACTGAAGACTGAACTATTGTTGTAAATGTACAAGTCTAATTTTGCCTAAATTTATAAACTGGACACGCTATTAAGTCAGGGTGTTGCAGGATGTTCCCGATAAGACACATCTGTACTTTAGCTCGTCATCCGTGAATCAAGTAGTTCGTTTTACAGTGATATAGGTCGAATAGTCTACAGGCAATTTGCTGGTACCGGCTGAAGCAGTTTAATTAACGATAAACTTTATGCATCGTTTACTTCATTTTCGATATGTAAAAGGTATAAAAAAGTATTTCGACTTGACAAATTATTTGAATAGCACTGTGATGTTCTACGTTCTTCATCGGTGTGCTCCATTAATGATTTGATTGATCGTTCAGAGATTTTGGTAATAACCCGGAAAATTTAAGAGATTATATTCATATCCTGATGATGGATCATTTGCAAGAAAGACATTGAATATTTACATTCTTTTGGTGGGAGATGTCAAAAAAGAGCGTGCTTTCTTGATCATTTAAAAGAATGACAGTCTTCTGAAAGCAACATTTTGAATACAAAACAACTGTACCCTTCTGGCTATTTCTTCTTGTTAGCTTTACATCCCACCACGTTTTGAAATTAATCTCAAACTTCGAATTGCGCGTTGGAAAAAGTGCCCAACCGTTCAGACGAAATTCAGTGATGCGTTTTACGACTTGACGCTTATTTATTAGTAATGTGATAGATTAATGATCAACGAATTCCGTTTTGATCACTCGCCTCAGCAATCGGTTAATCGGTTTGAGAATTCTATATCTGAGAATGTGGTCCTTGCATACTGGTTGACTGAAAACCGTACTGAACTCTTTTAGCAACTATCTGATACATCACTAAGCGTAAACAGGAAACCAGGATGAACACCTGATGTCATGCTGCTTTACGTTTTCTTGGAAATTATAAACAATATGAAATTTCTGTTTAGATGGCAATCATAACGTGAGCTCAGGAGACAAAAGATTGATCAAGGAAGCTGGTGAAATGAGCGTCAATATAGGATTTCCTGAAATCCCTATCATTTCAGATGCCTTTAACAGAAAAACGTCACTTATGGAAGTGTTGACCTGAAATGACCAATAAGGTGCATGCAGGTCTTGTTTTTACCATGATAAACAGCTGTTAGTACTGAAACCCAGTGAACAGGATTTAAGAGTGGCGCTTTCGTCTAAATATAAAAACTACGGAAGAATAGTCGGCTCTGGTAGTTTACCTAACTCCATAGGGTTCACAGTTGCTTCAGTGCCAATGTACTATAACCATATGCATCGTTATAACGGCTGTCCATATCTTCTATGTATCCCTGTTCTGATCGACTTAGGGATTAATCACACAACCGTAAACAATGAACCCATATCCAACCGTGCATCGTCTACAACTGACTTTGAAAGACTTAGTGCATTTAGAATTTTGAAATGAGATAACACATGTTGGGTATAAGAATGAACCCGCTTAAATTCGGCCTGAACAAAGCATTGAAAGTTTATTACTATAACTGTGAAACCCCAATCGTAATCTCATAATAAGGAAAACATATCAACACTGTAACTCATACTACAATTTCTGGGTTATAATAGCCAGTTATATGCGCATATTTTAGTGATGCAACCCTACTTCACCTGTTTGACAAAAATCATGAGCTCGGTGTAACTGGTTGTTGTGTAACGGATTAAAATTTGTGAACCGTATGCTATGCCTAGAATCAAGCCACCCGAAAATACTAATAACAGATTGATATCCGATCGTGACTATGTATTCGGATTTAATACCACGTAATTGAGTATCTGTTGATAAAATTGGTCTACCTTCAACGGATCGACGCTAATCTATTCACGTAGTTGGCTCTATTGGCTTGACAGTTAGGCGAATTACAAAACTGTGGTAAACGCTGATACTGCACAGACTCACATGAACTCATTAGAAAGCGGCGTTCATGATTACATCGTATGCCCATAGGTCTTACACAGATACATTATTTCATATGTAACACATGTACGTATATCAATTATACGAGTAAATTCGGCCCGAAAAACGGACTGAACAATTCATATCACCATTCAGAATTTGAATGCCTAAAAATATCACTTTCTTTCAGATTGCCGGCAAGATTACAGAGACAGACTTCTAGGTAGTCTTAGTTTCAATAAATGACATTCAGTCATAACATGATTAGTCACACTAGCCGCATATTCTCGCAAATGAAATTGACGCAGTTAAAACAAAAATCTATCTTGACAGTTCAAAATGTTGAAACTAAGACTGCACTATCCAAACTGTAACCGAAGTAGACAGTGTCCATGAACTTTTACACACAGTGTAACGCAACATATGAATAAGGCAGATCCGATTATTTTCATACCCTCGGAAAAGTTTTTTAAAAACACCACGGATGATTATGATGTCAACAGAAAATAAACCAAAGAAGGCAGTAATAAACCAACCTTAAATTCTTTCTCAATCTCTGCTAATTTCATCATCTCCTGTCGCAATTCGAACGTTGTCATTATGGGGTCCGGACTGCTCAAGGCCATATATGATGGACTGGCCAGTGCTCGATAAGCATTCAGTCGAGAGCGAGAGCGTTTCAAACTATCGTAATCTTGCCTGACCTGACAATCGTTGCACTGACAAGATATGGAGTGTGGTTTGTCAATGGTGTGGTTTCTGGAGAGAAACATCTGAACCATTTCATGATTGTTGTAGTGAGCCGACAAGATAAGTGGTGTAATGTCCGGAGAGAACTGGCTCTTTTCAGTGGTGCGAAAGAAAGCATTCTTCGAGTCCATCCGCTTGATTTGGTCTTCGCCGGCCTGATAATTCGGATGTTCGATGATCAACCGCACCAGTTTCGGGTGTCCCTTGCTGATCGCATGTAGCAGGGCTTCCTCGATACATTCAAAATTCAATTTATCCAGCAGCATCTCAATAGCTTCTGTGTTCTCCGAGTCCACAGCCAAATGCAAGGCATTCCTTCCCATATAGTCAACACAGTTCACATTAAATTCCGCGTTCTCTTCAGAATCTTCTAGAGACATGCGAATAATTCCAATGTCCCCAATTGCCGTCGCATTCAGATAGACCCTCTCTTCGTCTGTTAACTAGATTAGGAGTAACACAAGTCGAGCTTTGTAAGCAAGTACATACCCTGAGATGAGAGGTTTTAGTGATTCCTTCGTATAACATTGCAAACTAACTAAGCAGCATCCTTTGAACAAATCTCACACCCGTCATGATTTAACTCATTGAGTGCAATCGCATTTAACTATGCAATCAAAAATGACTAGATATTAGAAAGATAATGAATCGTCTGTAACTTTGAAAGACGTTTTAGAAAGTTCGTTTGTCATGTAAACATGGCGAGTCATGGATGGAACTAATATGACCAACCATTAGAAAGCGCCTTTATACTATTGTTTATGTGCTAAGTGTACGTGAAGCAAAGTGTTGAAAACAAGAAAAACATTGCAGGAACTTGGTAATTGGTTGTTTAATTAATTGTAGTTTGGTAATCTTTCATAAAGAAATGCATTCTGCATTATATTCGTACTGTTAAATGTACTCCTTCGAAGTATAACCGATTGATCGATGTTAACCGATGGATTCAGACTTTCTCTTGCCTGTTTCCCACCCAGCTATCAAAACTTTGCGTGTCAGGCATAATTACTTTTCCCTTGGTGTAAATAAAGTCAACTATCAAACTGCAACATCTCACTGCACGTATCAAGTATTAATCAAACAGAATGTTTCGGTCATATTTAGTCACACTCCTACGGTCAGTTCCGTGCATGTCTACGTGAATTGAGATCCTTGGGTGCTCACGTGAGGGTGTGTTTTTTCAACATAAATTCGGTAAACTACACAGTTGGGCTGTTAACTTGTAACGAGATATCAAATCCCTGGTCGCCGTGCGTAGGGATAACTGGGTCTCTAATATAAACGGTGTTGATTTTCCTACTGAACATTGCTTATGAAAACAGGTGTATTTCATAGTTACATACGAAATTGTTACGGTGGTGCACATTTGTGAACACCATCTGTCTTGGATGTTCGTCAGAACGCCATAAGTCACAAATCATTTGTGTGGGTTTAGCAAAAACCATGGGCTTATGAATCTTGCTTGATTTGTTCTTTTGACCATTTTAGCGGCATTTCTCTGAGGGAGACTGTTGCCAGTAAAGTGCTTGGATTAGCAACGAAATTACAAAAGTTAACATCGCATCCATCTCGATTTATTTGTTCATTAGAGATGAAAGCGGGGACACAAATAACGTTGCACATAATTTACCCGGCTAACAAAATTTCACCAAGAAATAACGTGGGCATTCTTAGGATTATTGAAACAAGCAAAGTTAAATTAGATAATTTAGATTTAAGGTAACACCTAGCTAGCTCGAACATGGAAAATGCTGTATGGCAGAATGGTTACGATAGCATGATGCATCTGGATTTTCCCACTATGAACAGGACTGGTTAACACAGCCTACATAAAATGCTTCTACCAATCGTCGCAACTTTTGCCAATCACCTAGCAGACATCTCCATTTCCAAAATGCTATCATTAACTTCATTGTTATAGGTAAAAATAATGATATGACAACATATCATAATGTTTCGGGAAAACATCTTCTAAACACAAGTGCTTTTTTATGAATTTGTGAGAAGGCTTGATTATCGAAGTAAGAGTGTCATTTTGTTTCTGATCCAAACCGGTGAGTTAAATTGACGTCCTTCCTAGTGGTTACAAAGTCAAAAAAGAATTCAGACCTCACTCGTTTTGGACTCTTGCCTGTCTTCTTCCAGTATTTGGTCATTAGAGATTTAGGAAATTTATATCAAGTCAATTAATTCCAGGTAAATAATGAAGATATTTCAAACAGATGGACTTACGCGAACATCCTCAAAGTTTGTGAACAAACAGCCAGCCGCCTGTTTTGAGGATGTCGTGGCTTTTCGCAAATCACTCATACTAAGCTGGTATCCTTGATAGAAACTGAAGTGCACATAGGGAAAGAGAGATTGTACGGGTTTTACTTCAAATAACATGCACACACATAAATACGACACGTCATCACACTAGTTTACACACTTTTAAAATAAAATATTAAATTTGTGAACGACACAGTGATGAAAAACAAAACATGATTTACAACGGTTCAAGACTAAATATGGACTTACGCTTTGGATGATTGACGTGTCAAAAAACAACAAAGTTGTATACTCCAATTTGTTTCATAATACTGGGGTACTTGACTTAGGATCCTCCGGTATCTGGTGTTTCTAATACAGCATGTTTCCAGCCCAAAGGGGACTGTACGGTAATTTCAGTAAACCGTCGGGTAAAGTTTCAAATATATCTGAGAACTTATCACTAGCCAAAACCATGACAGTGATACAACGTCTTGTACCAAGTACACCCGGAGTGAATCAAAAAAGAAGCATCTTGACGTTCGCAAAACATCGTAGATACTAGGGGAATGAACAGAAGTGTTGCGGTTCACAGCAATCACCAGTTATGTGAATGCTAACTGTTTTTGGGTTTACACAAGCTGAATATGTAATATACATTTTGTCAAATAAGTAGCTTATACCAACTGTTGTTCACAATCATCGACTGGCCTTGTGAAACGAATTGCTTGACTGTAAGCTTTTCTTGCGTGTTTAACCAGAACGCACCATAGTTCAGTAGTTCCTGATTAGAAATTACAAATCCATTACAGTTGAAACGATGGGTACAACAAATTGTTATATCTAAGTGGTCTTATTCAATTCATGAAAGTTTAGAATCGGACAAGAGAGTCCTGAACAAGGGAAACTCAATTGTCTTTTGAAAGAACAAGGTTTGTGCGAAGTATATGCATTCCAATCGGTTGGTTGCCTGATAATTTTAGCGATTAGTTACTCTCCGTTGGGACCTATAACTCTGTTGCAGCTCATACAGTTTTCCTCATACAAAACAGAAATGCATTTCTATAGTCTAAGAAACTCGCATCAGCTGACCTCACATCTTTTCTTAGTGTCCATATGATAATCGAACAAAAAGAGAACATCTTCACATGCTGAATCTTACCGCCGATACATTTATGAATGAAGAATGTTAATTATTGCATGGGCCAGATATACATTTCTCTTTGAATTTCAAAACTGTCCAAGTCCATGAAAAGGAACGTAGTTTGCAATTATATAACGTTGCAACGTATTCTTGTAATGTATTCTTGCATCAATGCATTGAACAGACTACCAACGACAAACAACAACGTTTGATTAAGACTTTACGCGAGTAGTTAACAGCCGAAGTGATACACTTTCGCACAATCTGAGGACATATGAAGATAGTCCACCTGATCCATCATTCTTGACAGTTTGCTTTCGTTACAACAATAACTTAAATAGTCCCAGTGTTTGGTGCTACCTTGTTTCGCCAGATTTTGATGTCCACCAATTAATCCTAATTTTACGCAGTTTTAAATACTCAAAATGCATATTCCAGTAGGATAAACAGGAACTCCCGCTAAACTGAACATGATCTGAGGGCATTCTCCACTGTTTGTGCGGAAAGAAAACGGCTGCAGATAACTTCAGTCGCAATAATGCAGATACCTAAAATGTTTCTACAAAGCCGACAACAACAGGAAATGACGGTCATAGCTTACGAATGAAGCTTATACGTACGGGATTACTACAGCAGCCAGAACTTTGACGAAATCAACCATCAAATCTCGGTTTGATAGTTCTGGGCGTGAACATTTTACCATCGTGACGAATTATTGGTCATTACCCAATATGAAATTAATTTCACCAAGAAATTGTTGAACTTTATTGGTTACGGAACGACCAACGCAACGGATAGTCTTGGCGATAGTCGTCATCGTAAAATGTATGTAAGACATTGTTAGCAATTTCCTGATAAACGTGAAACAAGCAGTATTAACATGGGAACTGTTTAACGCTTAGCCATGGTTGCATCATTGGAAGCTTGCGTTTGGTTAGTTACCATTTACACGCAAGTGTTGGAGGCCCAAATAACGTAGGTATTGAGATAAGCAAAATGAACGTACACTGCTGCAGAACTGCAACGTGAGTCAGTCAGGAAGAATCATGCAATTTCAGCTAACCTGTAAAAGGTCTTGCCAGGAGAAAATACATAACTGCGCAGGATGTAGGTTACTACAAGGTGTTCGAAATCGCGAGTAAGCGTGGTGAATAGGACCGCCATATTATCAAGCAACAATGAAAAGAACATACTAGTTGGTTTAAACTGATAAGTAGCCACTGGTTTGCGTCCATTGATGGAACCATTGAACATCCAAATAGTGGGCAGATGAACAACCTGAACTCAGTTCCATCAGACCAACAGAGATTGTATCAGTCAGTGCTGGTAAGAGTTGGTTAACACCAAATAACTAAGGTGCAATAGAAAGCTAGTCGCAAGAATGACCACACCAAGGACATACGATCAACCGCAAAGCATGTAATTATTCATAATCAGAATATGCTTAGAGAGCGGCGAATTTTCTGGGTTCCGGATTTGCATTACCTGTCGCTATGTTGCACCAGATGAGATGCATATAGCTGTCAGATTGTGAGGACTAAGTTCACGATCAAATACGATTGATGAGACATGATCCAGTTGAGAGGACATAACCAGTGATAGGATGAGATATTCCTTGATTTACCTCAACACTGGCTGGATAAGCTTTAAAATTATCACAGAAACGTTTGTCATCATAATAAATCAGAACCAGTGTATAACACTGTGTTGTAACTTGACAGTTGCAATGGAAGTTCTGGGTTGTGCGTGCAAATCTTATGCTCACTCTTTTGTAACTAACATGAACATCATCACAAAGTTACCTAAATCAACATATATGATTAGTTTTCCGTTCGAGGTATTTATGTATGTTGTGGTCATTTTGCGACAGTTTTGTAGGTTGCCGTGGAATTCGCTGAAAAGATGAATAGTAATAACGGATATTCACCACTTATTTTAACGTCCTTTGACTGCGTCCGTAATTGTTTGCACGTTATACTTCGTCAGTTCATCCAACCGTTACAGAAAGTGGGTTACGTTTTACGTGCACCGGGGAGCTTGGTGTTCCGGTGTTGCAAGGTGCTGAACACTGATATTTGACAACTTTTTCTCAGAATAAGGCGGGTGATAATTATTGAGAACAGATTTGTGTGATAACTAAAAAATATACCAGAAATTACAAAGTTGAGGAGGGGTTTGAGTGTGCAGTAACGCGGTTCTTCAGCGATCTGTTGTTGATTAACTCGCCAGGGATATGTTAATGTATTACATCACATTTCTGAAGCAACAAAATGTAGTGGTACGTAATTACCCCGAAGATTATTCATAGTAACAGTGTCGCTTCTAAAGTAGCGTCCAGTTCAGCATCAACAGCACAAACTTTACGTAGGAATTTATGGTAGAGTGATGAGTATTTGTTAGACACCCTTTCGATCAGTGGAATGCAAATTCTGGACATTCGTTCAACAGATATTTCCGCAGCTAACATCTGCTCGGTTTTGAAGAACTAGCTTTATTCCATATTTCGTATAGATTGCTACCATGTGTACTTCAAACGTGGCGGTCTAACCCTCGAATGTTTTTTGTACGGTTTTGCCTAACAACTGCATTCTTTTAAATTATGGCTTTCAACAGTGTGCGTAATTCTAAAATCCCAGTAATTAACTATTTCATCGTTCCCAACAAGTGTGTAGATCGAAGTCTGTAATCCCCACAGGCAACAACCATTACCCGGAACGAATCATAAATAGTATTGACCAGTCAGATTGTATGGAATGGTATGTCCGATGCAAACGTTGCGGTTTTGTCGAAGGCATCAAAACTGAAAGTAGAAACATTATGTAAAACGCAAGATGCACTCTTTATCCAGCTACTTTTTCAGGAAATATCGCAAACCATAAAATTAGCAATGCAGCGAATCCTCGACACTGACGAAATGTAGTGACGGAAACCATGTTTGTGAACAGCATGTTGGGTATACAAATTACATTTCATAATCACGTCAGTAGTCAAGCATCCGATTCCACAGACAACATTTCAGAGCTTCTATCATATTTAGCGAGTATAGTATTCATTTTAAGTGTGAACAATCATTCATCCGATAGCCTATTGAACGAACAAGGCAACAGTGAATGGTTGTCACATCTCTTGCATTGTCCAACTCGTATACAAACAGTATATAACTAATGCATACCAATTACCTAATATGAAGTCACCAACATATGAATATTTTAGCGGATTATCACAGTTTGTAGTAAGACGATCATTTAGTTAGTTATTTCAAAAAAGTAGCACTAAGACAAAGTTTTGCTTCCCTCATAGATCACCAATGAATCATGAACTTTTTCTTCGTCAGGATTTAAATGCCGGTCCATTTCCTCATGCAACAGTCACCTAGAACACTAGTCAGACAATTATTTTTCGGGTGACCACCAGACAGATCTTTAGATGTCCAAAGCTATGATAAATTTTCAGCGATTTCTAATTTGTGTCGACAGAACTCATTAACAAAAACCAATACAACTGATCCCTCCTAAAACTCTCTCCTGTTCAACTTAAACAAAACCTAAGGCGTGAGCGAACGGACATAGTTTCTGAGATCTGGAGATAAGATGATGTATACAACCTTTATTAACCACCACTCCTTGGAGGTCTATCAGTCAACGAATTTACAATGTTGAAGACGAGAAGAAGAGCTGTTCAAGGGGAATTTAGTGTGAAGTACCAAGACAGCTGCATAGGTTAGTGGATACTTTCAACTAATCAATAGGCAAACATGTCCACTTGTCAAGCTTTGAAACTAGCATACTTCTAAAAGCGTGCTATGCTAGGTCTGACGGTTCAAATAACCGTTTATTAACGAACTGTTATAGTATATCCGGTGTTACTGTTTCCGGGCAGGATAGTTACCCCGCATTTAGTTTATAGTTGATCGAGTGAGTGGATATCGTGCGATTCTCAACGTAGCTAACATAAAGGTAAATTCCGGAGAAACGTCGCACCTGATTAGCTATAATAAATAAGTGAGCGATAAAATTGTTTTCTGCGTTTGTTTTACCTTAAGTTCCAGTCAAGCAACAGGTATACTGGTCATGGTCTATTTGATCGCCTCCTATTTGCGTAACTTCGTTTAAAATTACCTTCATGCGGCTAGTAACTCCCAAGATTAAGGCACGCTATACCGTGTCACACACAGGCTTGTGAAAATATTCCAGTTTGGTTGTTTGTCTTCATACGGAAGGTACAACACAATCACTTATTCAGCTTGCGAGCGGCGCAACGTATCGTTCCATGCGCTCAAACAAAACACTGTTTGCTGGGTATACTTCAAAAGCATGTGTATACATTTTAAGTTGAATAACTGTAGAAAAAAAGACCAAAAGTATTTACTCATCGAATACCCTTTTCTACAATTTCCTTACCTTTGATGACAATCCGCAGCTTGGTCTATTTAACTTTCTTAGAGAGCGAACGAGAGAGAGAGAACTAGTTACATGTAACCGATTCATTGATGAACAAGATCCTCCAGCCTGCACTCGTGGACATCTTCGTCAGAGTAATTAGAAACTGGAGCGGATTAGGCCTTTCCTTGGACAGAATCAGAAATAGTAAGTTTATACTAATTTTATTTGAGTCACACCTCATCATTTGCCGTTATATTTTCAATGAGACTCTCCTAAAGTTTCAATTCAAGTAATGTATGGACGGCTCGATCCAACAATGTTTTTTGCAAGTTGAGACGTCAGATTTTTAGTCCAGACGGTAAAAGGTGAGAGTTTTCAAGTTGTATGAATTGTAATTATTTCGTATTCTCTGTCCAGATAACAGTTGTCCGCAGCTACAGCCGGCCGTCAGCGCTATCTGAGTAGCCCCAATGAGTGTACACCGAGGGTCCTATGACCGATAATTAACAGGACTTGGGACGTACATTGTTCACTAAAGTATAACAGAAGAAATTCTACCCCGAAAATTGTTACAGGGACATTGACCTAGATAACCGAGGTTGTAGAAAGCCTATATTCCGTGTGTAGTATAATAAACGTTCACCTCAGACTCGATGTTGTCCGCTGAATATTGTTGATATTTATTCAACATCTGGACTCTGGATTTCTGTCTCCACTCAAATATTCTGAAGGCGTAAAGTAGATGGTTGCTGGTCAGAAACCGCCTGTACTGTGCGACATGTTTGGTGGATACGGTTTCATACCTAATAGTACGCACTCATTACGAGCCACACCGCATAAGAGGCAAGAAATCGGTACCAATTTTGAGAAACATTGTTATCCATCCGTTACTGTCACAAGTCCTGTTACTGATATCCTCGGCTTATATTTCCGAAGTGGTGGCGCCAATTTTTTTTCAGTTCACCTTAACGGGATACCATAGATGAAAAATGACAGTTGATATTATCGTAAAGTCAGAAACTCTCAAGACATTTGACTAGCTTCCAAAGAATTCAAATCTCAATCGATCTAATTTATTGACTGATCATATACATGTCACGGATGGTTTATATTTCTGTAGTTGATAAGGACTGTCCGACAGGGCCCCAGTGTTTTGAGCGTAACCCGCTTCTTTCAGTCTTATGCGTTTCTCATATATGGATATTACGCCAATCAATCCGTGAGTCAGAAGTAAAGCGTTTTGTGATAATCGTGTGTCTGCGCTTGGTGTTGAAACAGCTTGAAAATCTGTCTTTCAGAATGGAAAAACCATTACAAAGCAACCCGGATTAATGGTACAACAACCAGATAATTAGCTTGAAAAATACTGCATGTAAACCCATTAGTATCAACAGTTGTTTGCTCACTCCGTTGTTTTAGGCAGATGTGAGTCTAAGCTTTCTTGAGTTCACCTGATCGTCAACATGTCAGTATCAACGTTATCTACAGGTGATATGTTAAACAGGGTGTTATTTCTAGCATGAGCTTAGTTAAAATCACCCCAATTTCCCGTTAATCTTTGACCACTACCGAGTCTTTCATTAAATATCTAATCACCAGTTCGCTCACAGTGATGTCTAATTTGCCACAGACTTTACAACGCATATCTTCCTATATGAAGTATTTCTTTACGTGTACACATGTTCGTTCATATTAAAGAACCTATATTTTAACTTAGGTCAACCGATATTTTTTCAGCAAGCTTCACTCTCGGTTCTGTTAGAGACAAGGCATCTTGCTTCAAAATCTAACCCAACTGCAACTTAAGACGAGTCTGTCTGCATGGACTCAAATTCGTTAGTTACCTTCACTATTCCATATGTCTTCAGTAGTAACAGTAATTAAATTAGTCTAGCTGTTCCAGTTCACCTTTAGCTATTCTATGCCACTTTGCACGCATTCAATTCAATCAGAGTTTTGCATCAAAATTACCAATGACGAAGATTGTGGACCGTGCTGGACAGCTTGAATAGGAAAAACACCACACCTCAGTATGAAATTACGTTAAATTGTCTGATTTTTTAAAAGTATGTAAAAGACGATAAACGATATGCTAATTTGATTAAGTGCATTTTTAAACGTGATAATATGACCAAAAGATCATCTAGAAATTCGGTTTGCAAGCTGGTGATGTGTGTCTAGACAGTAGAGCACCAGGATACAGTCTTAGTATGGCAACCATTTCACATACCAAATGGATGAATGTGTTCCGAAATGCAATAAGTAAATGTCCTGGGTATTTGTGTTGTGTAACTCTCATTACCAAATTAACATAGCTGCGGGAATCTCCACATTGTTGGTGACGTTACTACACAACGTTCACATGACCACTTTCAGCTTGCTTGTATCTGGATTTATTTTCACGTTGACATACGAAATGATGTACACTAGCAAGTTGCGAATCAAATAAGATGATAGAGTAAGTAGCAGGGTCAATTTATCGAGCTAAGGGTTAGAAGGAAAATTAGGGTTCAAAGAACGTGAACAGCCGCTGTTGACTGGAATAACAACTTCACATCTCGCGCACATTGGTAGAGACTTGTAAAACAAGTGACTGCCACCATCTTTGTGCAAGATGTCAATCTGCCATGTCATAGCACGCCTAACCCCACGTATCTACAAACAAATTCGTTTCGTCATTCCTGCAGACGTACTTGTGTAAGCCTGGTCTGTTCTCCCTGAGGGCTAGAATTCAAACGTGCAAGATCCACAGGGCAGTTTAATATAGTATACAACTTAATTGAATAAAGAAGATACGGTTATTTTTAAAATGGTTACCGAAATGCCTAAAATCTGCTAGATCATATTCGGTTGTTAGAGTACATTTGGGACAGGCATGAATAGATAAATGTTTGTGTAATCCTAGAAATGTTCATTTGGTCTTGTCCTCGTAGAACAAAAGAGAAACCTAAACTTTTTACGGTCTAGTGCAAATTACATGGAACCAATATTTCAGTTTTGTTTCATATTAAAAATTTCGTCTGAATAAACAACTGTCTTTCAAGCTGTACACTGTTGAAAACTCCTTTGCTCTTGTGATTTGAGTATACATCTAACCTTCAGGATAATGCAACAGACGAATCTGTGCACTGTTTTGAAGCGTCAATGTAACACAAAAGTATATACGGGTTTTACCTACAAAGTTAAATACAGTTTGTCCATTTGGTCCCCATCTGGATATTATTAGTTTATATACGATTATCATAAATTGTAAAAATGCATTTTCCTCCTTAAAAGTGTTGTGAACTAAAGGTAATTTCATTTTTAATCACAAGGAACCATCACAGGGAACCATTTTCCAAAATACCATCCAACGTCTTTTAATTACCTAATCTGAATTCACGTGTTCTCACACGTTTCAACCGCCAAACTTTGAGCCAAGTTTGCGAACGTTTACATCTTTTCGGCAGAATAAAGTGTACTGCGAGCAAACGTCGAAATGTAGCTTTAAACTTAAATTAATGACGTATTTGATTTCATATAGATTGAACATCACCGACAATTGATCGCAGCTGTCGCATTCCCATAGACTTTCCCGTCGGCCCCTTCCGAAAAGAAGCACTAGACTCGTCAACGGTGCATACGTTTGCTACATGAATGAGGTTGGCTGAAATGTTAGCGGGATTGTGAAAGCTTCAGTGAGTTCTGTATGATTTTCAAAATACATCAACCGAACCTCCCAAAACCGATCAATCAAATCCGAAAATTTTGAATTTCGGTAAAATTGTGCTGAAGTTGGCTATCATTTTGCATAAGCCCTGCATGATCTTGTCAAAATTTTTGAATATATCGACAACAGCGTTGTTCAACAATGTATGCAGCAAAGAGGGAATACACAGCTAAAGAGACCGTCGACGTGGTGAAAAAACTTTAGTCGCAGAAGAAGATTACCATATTTTGCGAGCAGTGATAATATTGACAAGCGCATTATTTGGCAACTGAAAAACTTTGCCTCCTGTGAACACAGCAAAACTCAAAATACCCCAGCAGTTTGCAACAAGGTCAAGACGCCATGAAAAGTACAACAGACAAATATTCAGAAAATGCTTGAGTTTTTCTCCACGCACTTTTTTGTTTTAATCTTTGGGATGAGTGCAAGACTGCATATTCTCTCCATAAGTACAATAACAAGCTAATGCAAAATTTATGTAAACTCGCTATATATACTAAAAATGTTCTGCTTCACTATCTCCGAACCTTTGCTTACAAAGTGATGTGGTTTTTTATTTGAGAGCTCTGACTGATCGAACAAGCCAAACTGAAGTTACGAACACGGAATTGCGTAAAAAATGGCATATGTCAGTTTGGTGTCATACAGTACCAATCTGACAACTGGTCCATTATCGATAACTGCGCCTGTAGTGACTGGTTCATTATGGCAGTTACTGAGAATGTTTGTGAATAACTGTTACAAAAATGGATTGGATGTGGTATTGACCCACGAAACAGTGCGTTTACTTATGCTTCATGCAGTAATAACCTCCGTGAAAGACTGACATAACTCCAATGCACCTAGAGTTTTTCAAGCATAACAATCCGATTGTACATTTTGGTGGAAACGTTTTATTGGCTTTCATTACCATACAGAGATTAGTCACATTACAAGTTCATTTTCTTGAGTTTTGTATTCGTGCTGCCAATAATGAGCATTTGGTGGAATTTCTCATTACATTTGGTACAGATTGTCTGATTGGATATGTGCAAATGCCATTGTAGACGAAACATTTGTGACGTTTTCACAGGCAATAACATATTTCAATATGCCTTTAAAATATGACATGAATTACATAATGGTAATGATTACGATATGGTTTAGTTAATCCATTGCAAGATAGATGTTAACGACATGTCGAGCTCTATGCCTTTAAAAGGTTTATACCTTTAAGTGATAAAGAAAATCCCAGACCGTAGTTGAGAGTAAGGAAAAACAGGACTGGCCCTTGAACTGAGTATAACGAGAAGACGTACGCCTGAGCTATTCAGAAATAGGGCATTATCGTGACAGTATTTGGTTAGCTATACACCTCTTCTGACTGACATATTTAATCTATCCGAGGAAAATGCTGCGTTTCATTAAAGAAGGTACTTATTCTGCATTTGAACATTCAGTTCAAATTCAATTTGTATCCAACAGTGCAAACCTGTGTACTCCGGGTGTGTATCCAGTGTACTTACCACAAGTAGTAAATCCAGCCAGGCGTTATGAGGTTATGAGTGACACTATGGATAAATGAAGCATACTTTGGTTTTATAATAAGTAGAAAGTTGCTTTCAATGGAATTTACAATAAGATAATGTTTGCATTTTATTTTCTGGGTACAATTTCACTTGGAGTCAACGATCATCATTCAGTTGTTTGTTTAGATTGTAGTCCACGAAGACTATTGCACTAGGGATTCATTTGGTGATTTTAGCAGCCGGCTAAATCTATTTTCGATTATTTTGAAAGGATATTTAACTGTGCGTCTACCTCTTGAATTGTCACACTTTGTATTTCAGATTCACGCGAAAACATCATCATTAAACTAAATCGCCCAAAGAGTTATCTGATAATGCGGTGCCACATTATGATTGAAGAAGCTTACGTATTTGATAGCCTCACTGCCTATGTAATTCACTGTCCTTGTCATTTGCAATGATGCAATGAAATAACATTACTTGTAATTTTCACCACCATACACTGCACAGTCTATGGCTAATCTGTGGTTTTTGAGCCAAATCCCACCTCCTCTCTACAACGGGGCGTTCCAACTTCAATCTCGGGCACCAAGGTAGTTTGTATCAAGTTCCACGTCCGCACTTAATAAATGTCATTTGTAATACAACATTTGCAAGATGAGACAGCAGCAATTCGAATGAAAGGGAATATTCTGAATTTCCAAAAATATAATCTCAGTTGAACGTTTAGAATTAAGTTATGGATATTGCAGTTGAGTAGTGACTTACAACTTGCACTTATAAATCCTTCTGCAATGTCCTCTTACTAAATATGAGAACAGAGGTTTTCTTTATGGCTTATCTGGTTTGAACAAGGCTTGAGTACATCGTCTGTTCGTCTTTGAAAAATGAAACTGCACTTTTCCTACTTGGTTCTACGTTTATATTTAAACACAATAAATGCTTCTCATTCTCCATTGCCTAGATTTAAAATCAAAGTTTTGCATGCGTTTCTGACGCGGAAATCAGAGTACTTCTTTTTATGTTTTCGTCACTCCGGAAGTCTTCCGTACAAGATGATTGTTCGCCTGCCTCAGACTTAATGCTTCAGTCAGGCGTGCGCAACTGCTTTGACTCTCATATACTTGGTTCAACTGACAACCGTTTCACTACCTATTTGAATCAAATAGTCTGCATTCACATGATAGAACGGTAGGCTTGGTTCAAGCAGAACTGTGTTAATTGTCTGTGATATTCATGTATCCTTTTATCAGTGAACCAGCGTCAAGCAACACTTCATTAATATGGCTTGTAAGTAATATCGTTTTTATGACTGACATTTCCTTATATTGTTACTTGTCGATGACAATATAATTGAAGTTCAATAGATCGCACAGTTTCGTTACTGGAGGTATACAATTTGTTGAACTAGTTTACCACGTGGTCTAGTAGCACATTGGAAGCCGTGCGCAGTGAACACTGAGGTGATGTTTACAAGATTATCAATTGTCATAACAGTTGACGAGCTTAAATCGTAAAATCCAACTAACTTCATCCATTTGATGCAATACTTTTGCCAATTTAATTTCTATCACGAAACCCTTCAACGATTGTAATTACCACAAAGTGAATCAAGATGAGAATAAGAATGTGTTAATAAAACGTTCCGGAACTATACCGCATTATGACTATTTCACCTGGTTACCTGTTAGTGAAGACTACCGTTTTACCAACATCACACGGATCTTTTTGCACCTTGTCGCCATCAATCATGATCTTGCAATTGAACCACATTCTGAGAAGCTGCTACATAAATTCAGCTTAATGCCGCAGACATTGTCCTGCAGTCCTCTGTTATATTCTTGGATGGAATGTAGGGAAACTAATTAATTGGTGACCTTTAGCATGTAATCATTTGGGATTGCCATCCAATTGCTGTCCTGTGTGTCAGAAATACCAAAAACATAGAACCACAATAAGGAGTTCTAGAAAGTTTTACCAAATAGAGGAAATTTCCAAAACCGGCATTCAGGACAGATTTATGTCGACCAAGCGGTTTGGCGCATACTCTTTTTCCATGGCTATTATTACATTTCCAACAGTAAACAGTTGCACATAATGATTGTCTGTTTTGGTCAAACCAGTGTTGATGCATTTATGAATACGTCTCTGTATTTCAGAATGACGTAAGTAGTACCGATCCTTCGGTTGCTTTGACGAGGGCTAAGGAAGAACAGTTTGCCTAGTTTACCCATAATCATTGCTCCTTCTATAAAAAATACATGTTAGAAAAATTAAATGCTCCTTACTCCAGAGGAGAGTAGAAGGAGATTTTGGTAATTGTAGTCTGAACATCACTTATACTTGGTTGTAGCTTTCTCATTCCCGCTGACTTTCCAGCAGGCTGTTTTCGATAAAAGGTACGACACAAGTTTTGACATTATGGAGCTTGCCTATATTGCCATGTCTACACCAGATAATGACTGCAGTATTAAAAATTCGGCTTACGTCACACTATAATCTAACAGTGTTGTAATTGTAATTAATGCCAGTTCGCTGTTATTTGTTTGGTTTTTCTTCCGTAATCCTGGTTGAATACAGCTTACAACTCTTCACCTGTTAGTACTGTCTTGGATGCGAAATGTCGTGTCTATATTGATCTGTAGTTACACAACCATCTCTCGTAGACCAATCTACCCACAACAGACAAGAGAAGTACATCAGGTACCTGTATGATCTTAGTGGCCGCTATCCAGCGCTGCAATGGATACGCATCTGCACTACAAATCCATCACTTATCCAGCGCCTATGGCCTCAATCATTTTGGCTAACTGGTGGTAACAGGACTGTAAATTACTCAACTAGCTGTTCAATACTGGTGGACATTTTTGAAGTCAATTGATTGCGCATTAAAATTCAGGTAGCCTGACGCTCAGTGTACAAAATATACGCCAAAATCGTATCCAATCTTTGCCAGCAGGCGATTCGTCTACATAATCTACGTGAAGTCGATGACTTGTAACGGTGAAGAAATTGAGTCATAATATAATTAGTGCTTTCGAACTTCGCTCGGATGTTTTCTAACCCATAAACCAAGCAGAAATATTGGTTCATATGCAACGTCCTTGGGGTTAGTATTGTACTATTTCACCTCAACCAAACCCGTACTCCAAGGCAATTTATCAGATTTTGTCAGCAAATTTCTTCAACGCAGTTTCCTTGATTGCAATCAACAACACAGCACTTCAGTAAGACAGTTGTCAATAAGCAGACATGTGGGGGAGTACACAATTGCGAAACCTTTATATCCAATTAAAACGAGGGAGAACAAGGTATTCTGCACAGTTCAGTGAGAAGAAGCACTGTACTACACAATACAGATGCGATTATATGGGAGTTGTTCGAGTCTTTGCAAAGCTATTCATCTTAGGATAACTGGATTCACAAGTGGCAGTTTCTAGTTCAAATCCACACCTCGGATTGCGTCTCAAACAAGAGAAGTGGCTATTATAATGGATGCGTAGGCGTACGTCATGACGGAATGTTATTCAGTCCATATAACCTGACAGTGAAAGTTTAACGGAAAAAGAATGGTAATGGATATCGGTGTTCATTGATGTCCACTGTAATCAGTGTCATATTTGTTTCAATCAGCTGGGTTATGTAGTCTTCATCTCTATCTTTCTGTTGCTTATACATGAACGAATATAGTTTGATTCCGTATCCCACCTAAAGTTTGCATGTTCTTAGTGAATAGCCATCGTGTGACTTGTTTGTCTCCTGGGTTGAACTATGTTGCAACGAGCCCTTGATTTTAGAGTTATGGATACGATAAAATAATTGAGATAACTTTGGTGCCACATACTCGACACACTCACCAGACGAATTTATCATAACACTAATAGTGATCGTTTAAAAATAAGGCACCATACAGCTTTCTGCTTCTTGCTTAAAGTTATCTTCGGTTCAAAACACTTTCACGTAAAATCGTTATGAGTGCCGTCTGATGATAGTCAGACCATGTTGTTAATTTCTTCCTTTCTTGAATAGTATCTAACGGTTCAGACAAAACAGGAACCAGACAACTAGTAGGCTATCTTATTATGATGTAAATATTTCAGCTGTTTACCAACCATGCAGGATTTTTCTTTGATCTAACCTCTGTTGACTGCAAAGTAGGACCGTAAGTTACGGGAAGCGCCTGCACACTTAGGAAACGACCGCACAGCCCATTTTTTGCCAGAAGTATTTTGAATGTCGTACACTGTTTTCCGTTACTAAAGTGCAGATAACCCCTGCTGATTGTTCAAAATATTAGTACATCCGTCTATTTATCATACTAGATGCAATCCGGAAGTAATCTGTCCCAGCAACAGCATTCTGGGTGGACACCGACAGGGTACCGTTAGACGTATTAGTGCGTCTATACTTAATGATGGTGAGACATGCCTGAGTTATGACAAATGACCAACCATTTCGCCCGACGGTACAGTCTGTTCTCTAGTAATCTGAGGTTAAGAGACATTAATATGCTTCCGTTGGATGAAATATGGAACAGGAATTGCTGAGTTCCGAAGCTAACCTGCTCAACAGCAAGTTGAAAACAATTTCACTACCATATTACTGAAAATGTGACCATAAGAAATGTTTTCATATTTAAGCTTCCGATTCACTACGTAATAAATTGTAATTGGATAATTTCAAATGATTAAGGTGACATGGTAGACATGTGTTTTGAGACAAGGAACTGGAATCCGTGCGTTCTTACTCACACTCTGGGTAAGAATTGTAACATTTCGAAATCTTTGAGTATGTTGTGATTAAGCTCATGTAGCACGGAGATGCCACCCTGGCGTTGCACATGTGTGCCTTCTCAAAACAGAAGCATAAGGATACAAAACTTGTATGTATGGTAATTTCCTCATAGTGGCTATGTACCTGTCCAGCTGGGTAGATGAACCGATTTCCTTTTGGAAAACTCTTGGTGTGAAAAACAAGTGATCAACCGACTATGATGTAGGTCGAGTGCAAGCGTCACTGAATAAGAAGGCAATGCAGTAAGCTGAATTTTTGGCTCAGTAAGAGTACACTGACCAGATCATATTGACGTAACTGAATGCTGAGGACAACCTCGTCGAAAAATAGTTGAGATTTATTATGCCCATTTTCTAATTGAAATTCAGTGGGGTTGAACCTACTGTAAAAAGGAGAGGATTCGTTCACTCATGACGTTTTGTCTTTGGCATATAATTTTACTTAAGATGACTTCATTAACAAAGAGAATGAGATCGTTTTTCACTCCACTGCTCATATAGTTCTAACCCCCTTCCCACTATGTTTAAATCTTATATAATTCGCCAAAACTTGCCAGTGGCTTCCCCGTTCACTTGCTTACTCCTATTGATGCAAGCCCACTTGCAACTTTAGAGAAGAGGTACAGAACGTTTTAAAAACATCATCATGCGAATGAATTCGAACATCTCATCTGATCCACCTAAGAAATATGTTGATATTCTAAAAAACCTAATCTGTGAACTGAACAGTGTCATCCGAAAGCATTTGGTACACAAAACGAAACAATACACTTATCATTGTGGGTTTTAGTAGGATACCTGGTGGGTTGTCAAGTTCAATTTAGACTTGTTTAATTTGCATATATCCAGCTTGGAAATGCTCGATAGGTTACGCCTATCATATAATAGTTAAAGTCGTTGTTTCATGCTGAAACCCAGTCAAGAAGGGCCAATGTACAAGGACTTAAGAACAGTTCATTGTACTCGTGAAAACCCGCAGTGGTGGGCACGTGCAATAATACCCAAATATCAAGCTGTCGGTCGTGCGAGGCTGGTATTTGAATTAGGGACACATGAACAACTTTTGCACAGTAGGGATTGTAATAACCGCTGAATCCTACGCACATGATATACGCTTTGAATAGTCGGCAAGAACGACGACTGAACAACCGTATCAAAAAAGGTGCTTTGTCATTAGAGTTCGCTGGAGCAGTAGCCGTGTCCATACTACCGATTATCACGTTTTGTACAGAAACTTGGTAATTCTTACAAAGGCTCACATACTATTTTTACTGAGGTTTTGTGCTCTTTATGAATCACTGTCATCCATTCGAACGCGTAAGTAATGAGACCAGTCGGAACAATGCACATCACTAATGGTTACTTCAAACTTTCTTCGGAGTTGTGTTCAGAATACTTGGTATAACAACGTCTCTACAGCTTCAAAGTGACTGCTATCATATCATACCACTGTTCTGACCAGACAAAACAGTAGCTACTGTAACTGTCATTTTGGAATCATGAGTGTGAGGATCATCAACGTCAAAGAAAATGTTAATATATGAACCTGCTGAAAATGTGTAAAGGAAAACGCAGCACGTTCGTAGTTGCACTAATTTAGAATAGTGCATAAAGCAAACCCACTGAATTTACTCACATTACAGACTGCTCCTGAACGTCCGAATCGCAAACCACACGTCGGCACTAGGCGAGCAAACCGAAATGGTGGATGCCTCAACGTACGATAATTTTCAGTCACAATTAGCATGTTTGGAAACCAGGCTGTTATTATCGTCAACCTTACTCTGATGACCGAAATGACATGAAGTATTTGGTACCATAATGTAATTCAACGTTCATAACATTTTATTTTACCTTATAAACAATAACATGACCAAGATAAACAGATGTATTTCTTCTTTCCTTAATCTACACGGTTGATAGGTGAAGTGCGGCCAATACCGCTAATGTCGGTGCGATAATTTCCCGAACGCCCACTTACAAACAAACTATCCTGCTAGAGGAGTGACACGATCATTTGTCACGAACCCTGCCAAATAGAAGACTCACAGGTTCTAACAAATTTTCACGCTAGGGAATATCTCACGGTAAACTAGAAGTAGACAACACAACACGCCTTGAACACTGCATGTGAGTTAAGGAAGTGCGTTACTACTGGGAGGATGTCTGATTTTAAGATTTGTGTAGATCCATCCAGGAAACAAATGACAAACCAGTCTCACTTAAACTCATCCTCCGGCCGTATTCCACAAATGTGAGTCAGGACTAAGCTTTTTCTTCCACTGTTGTACCAGGTGTAAACCGGGTGGCTGTTGGAAACAGAAGTTTAAATCAATTTTTATCGTTACAGTTTATCGGCAACTCGATAGAATGCACATTATCATACGTTTACTCTCTTCAGGAGCTTATTGAAGAACAGTAGAATGTAATTTTATCTTGGTGATTCTGCGAGAGACAATACACCACATCAGAATGAAATTCCTAAACGTGATACGGAATGCAACTCGTCTTCAAGATTCATTCGAACACATTGATCTGATGAAGAACGATTCAATTAACTTACAGGCAGGTGATTGTTTTTATATTCAGTATTTGTCCCATGTGTAGCAAAATGTGGTTAAGGCTTACCTAGACAGTGTTACAAACGTTGAGGTCGATTAGTTGCTTTTGAGACACATTAATCACTCCAGCATTCTCTGTGGTCGTCTACTTTAAACCATTTCCCAGGTTGTTGGTCATTGAATACATTTTTTATATTATTATCACTGTGGGCTAAAATATATCGGTGTTCTTCTCTCCCAGGCCTATGCGAGTCGATATTTTAATGTATCTGATGTAAAAATTTTGCACAAAATCAGAATATGACCGTATGCGTGATTATTTTTCTGCAATCTTTTGGCTGTTAGCATTTCAACTGCAACAAACGATTTAGAAATACACGACTTTACTATGTGTATACTTCGAAATATTTCGGCAACGGAGGAAATCTTACTCACGCTCTGCACCCTCCAGTTTTGCACTCGGAAGAAATTTACACAGGCTGTAAACCTCCCACGGACAACCAAGAGTAAATCGTCTGTAACTTATTTATCCACTGGCCCGATTAGCACGTTATCTCATGTCGATCGCGTGGCTGGTGTAAATACATCACCCACACACATACAAACCTATCAATATCCGGTTGGAAAGTCATTCAAAGTTTGCATGACTGTTACCGTTACATATTTCGATTTTATGTAAAGGGTCCAAAGAATCCTTTTTAACCGTGTATGCCCGATGAGAAATGAAAACACAGCTGGTTGCTACCCCGAATTTCCAAGGATAAAAAAATGTCTAATTTCAATTTACTTCAGTCAAGAAGTAATTAAAGCAAGTATTGGCTGAACCGCCAGCTTTGGAAAATGTAACAGTCACGAGTGGAAGGAAATATGTTGCGTGACGAGGTCTGTTAGTTTCAAACCCCATGAGGAAGGAATTTATTTATAGGCAGGATATTGCGTGTTAGACAGCTGTGCGACACATTAATACGTTGTAACGATAACTCCAGTAGGAGCGGTAATATGTTGATATGCTCCATGTTCATTGGTGTGACATCTTCAAAGTATTAATGCAATAGCAACATTTCGATAAGAGTAATACTACTTGGCAACAGACGTCACGTGGAAAGAATTCGGTTATCATACGACAGACATTATGAACAAATAACACGGTTATGTTCGATCTTTATCAACGTTAGCAAGGCTTGCAAACGCAACCAATAAAGAAACTCATCCATTGACTTCGTTTTCGAAAATATCCGAAAACCTATCGTAGTAACGGTTCACTGGAGGTGATTAAATTACTTGTAACATTTTATTTTTAAGCCAGGCTTAAATTTAGATTTATCGTCACTACTTTACGGACAAGTCTTGTTCTTATGATTTATATTTTCCTCATACAATTTGATTCAAGTAACCCATGATGAGTGAGTACTGTGTTATAACAATCAAATGACAGCTTAACTGTGAACAAATTATGACGATAGAATAACGATCTCGAATAATGTATGACTGTAAAGTTTCAGTGGCACACAACTCTTGTTTTTGTGTTCATCCAGATATGGCTGGTTCAATAATCCAACCAGTAAATGTGCTCATAGAATTTGATATAGCACTATGATTCATAATACGATGTTCAAAGAGATAAACTTCGGATTGGAAAGACAAAATTCACAAATCACCACATGACGATGTTTCACACAGACTCATCCACAACGTAAACGAAACAGAAAATGATTGATTGATATTAGAAATTCTCAGCTTCTTTCACACTGAGCTCAAACGCAAAATATCAGGAATGTTTAGTTTCGCTCTAATTAAATGGAGTAGCGGTAACTAATAACCGAGGGGGTAGTTTATCAGCACACAACTATTGCAATGTAGTTGAGATTTATTGCCTGTTAACAACGTTATGAACACTTATGCGAGGGATTGTCACTGTACAGTATGCCAGATATTGATTAAAAGCCTCCGCTGATTCTTTGTGAAACCATAAAAAATGTGGTGCAACAGATTATCGCGTTTTCAGCTGTATTTCATTAGACTGGATAAACAACATGTTTTCTTTACGAAATGAGTGAGTCACTGACTCACTGAAGCTGAGTAAGTCATTTGACAAGACATTGGATTGTGCTCAATGCAACAACAGTAACATTCTGGAAGCAGCAGTTTCGTCAGCTGAATAGCGTTGACGTTCACCTGATCCCCGTTTGAAGTTGATCATTCCTCTCGAAAGTATTCTGTAATGCTCTACCTTGAGGCTTCATAACCATCGAGAATCACCCAAACCAACCTATATTACTTTTGACGGTGGTTTGCAACTAACCATCTGTTAGTGATTTAACCTAAACTGAACATCACTCAAGTAGTATTGTTTCATATATGCTGCTATGATTCTCTTTTCTACCCACCGTCGTGCAGATAGTCTATAATTAAGGACCATATGTGTACAGATCATCAGCATGAAGGACCATCACCCATCAGTTTTGTAACTTAACTTAACTTAATCACCGAACGTTCACTACTGATTCAAACCAGGCTCAATTGGTTCAAGGACGAAAGTAACTCCAACCTAACTGAGAAGTCTTGATCACGGGGTTATCGACTGGAGAGAACAGTGTGATTCTCTTCATTCTTCTTTTAAAATGATTGAACAGGCTGAACACTATTCACACAAGGTTGTGGTTGAGAGTTCACACTTGAGTATTCAGACATGCTTATTATGAGGTTGATGGCATCGTGGTTACCACGCTACTCTCAACAAGCAGGATGATCAGATTGTAAACTCTCTTTCGGACAAGGATATGCACTGCTGATGAGCTCTAATAAGGGCGAAACTCGAGTCTGGTGCTTCCTTTCGAAGTGGGCTAGCCGGAACGCTTATCTGAATGCGAGGACTGTGATCAAGTGTGGGTGGTGTTCAATTTTGAAATGACAGCATTTAGTTCAGTTGACGCAGACACCAGGTGGTGATGACAGTGATTATCCACGAGAAGTAGAAAGGGATGTCTCCTAACTTCAACAGGTTGGAATGCGATGACTACAAAACTGAAGGTGATGATTGGTGCACATGGAAGGCTGCGCATGTAAGAGTAGCAACTGCATTTTTTAGTCAAACACCCCATCTTAATCCCTATGACAGAGAATCAAGGACCGAGTTGCGCTTGTATTAGAACTGATGGGCTAACTTCTTTCCGGTTGTGAGTTGGGCGACCATGTTGATTACTGCCTCACTAATTAGATTACCACAGTTAAACTCTGATTTGTGTTGGTCAGTGTGCACTCTCCATGTTGTTGTATCATCGTAAAGAGAGTTGCTGTGATTCATCTGTTAACTTCTAAGTAGGTAAACTGAACGTTCATCATCTTTATATATACTGCAAGTGTATACCAGTGTAGTTCTGTTCAAATGACTTAAATGAGAAAACAAAAATTATCCCCACCCACGCAGTCTGTTAAAATACACACTCTCACTGATCGCGGGTTATCAGCTGGAGTTAACAGACAGTAACTGTGTCTCCATTACAAGATGGTCGAGCAATCTGATCATTACTCACAAGCGAAAGCGGTTGAGTGTTTACATGTGGTAATTCGGTCGTGCCTGACGTGAGGTCAATGGCGCAGTGGTAAACACGGTTGCCTCATGAACAGCATGTCCGTGGTTCAAGTCCCGGCAGTGGCGATGATATGCACTACTGGCGAGCTCTAATGAGAGCGAAACTCGAGTCTAATGCTTCTTTTCGAAAGGGGCCGACTGGAATGTCTATGGGAATGTGACAGCTGCGATCAACTGTGCATGATATTCAATTTGAAATCAACCAACTCCCCGACTACTCATCAGTGATTCTATCTATCGTGTACACAATAGTTTTGCAATTCATGTGTTAGATAAGCTGGAAACATTACTGAGCCGATAAATTATTATGCAAGCCGGCTGGAACCAGCTATCCATCGGACTGTTTGTATTTCATTAACCAGACAGTGTAATTTTCTTTCTGCTTAACAATACACGCTAACAGAACTACACTCATATTAGGATAACAAGCGAAGAATTTGACTTCAGTTTTCGGGCTGTTTATTAAATCAAGTCAGATACATCTTTGTTCATCAGACAATCAGTTCACTTGCATTTTAATCTATAGCAATGTTAGTATTGATCCAGTTGCATCTTTTCATGTTCCACAGATGGTTAGTGCCAGACATTCAGCTTGGAATTGTGCCGCTGGCTGGTTGATTGCAAACACGTTTTTATTACTTAAAACAGAGTTGACGGAAACGCAAAATGTTAATTAGTTATGAATGCACGCCACCAACGAAAGTTTGGTTTACACATGTATATAGAGGTAAGTTGAAGCTCAGGTAAAATTAGTTTCAACCATTTGACCTACATTATTGGTGAAAACCAATTTTACGACCACATTGGTTTTCATTGAATCCGCCTTAATTTGAACCGATTGCTTGAACACTATATTCCTTCTTATATCGATAGAATCGTTTTACTGTATTCGCAACTTAAACCATTATAATATAGGTGTAATTGATTAGTTAATGTATGCTGTTATCTTAAATGTGATATATCTGTCACACTCAATCTTGCCAACTGTTAGTAAGTGTTTGCGCATCAATGTAATCAATTCATGCGTTACGCGGACACGTGCGAGACAATGTGATAAAACGTAATCGTTAAAGTGAACCGGATGTTGTAATTTCAAAAACATTCGTATACAATCACCCTTTATGTATTTAGTCAAACTCTTTCAGAAACCAACACGCAAACCGGCTGTAATTAAATGTAACATTAACGCTGAAGGCATTACATCGATTTTATTTTGTCTCAGGTACATGAATAAGCCATTAACATGCGTTTTTAAATTATTCGACTGCCAGAGGAGGAAGCACTTCCAAGTTCACATGACTTGTTTCTGTGTGATATCAAGAGTGGAGAATACGATCGAAGTCTCTGTTAATGGAACGTTATCACTTTTTCAAATGGTTGAACACAAAATACGATCTTTAAATTCTACATACGGGTGGCTACATATATAGGTAGGCTATCCTGTTTACCACTCAAATTTATTCACATCACATGCAAAAATAGTCATTTCTCCAAAGGAAACTTTCGATCTCACATATGTTGGAATTTTTCTTCTCTTACGGTTTGCAGATTAACTGAAAGACTGTTAGGAGGTGGTTACTACTGTACCTGTGACGTTGTACGTTGTTTGGTGTACCACTCAAATTTAACAATTCTCCCGTAGTGCTATTTGGATAAGACATAGTTTGGTTAATGCAGTAACGTTGATTGTGATATTATACACTTAGACAATAAGGTGTGCTGTGAAACAATGTGTTGCTTTTAGAAAATTCGTATATACTGCTTGCAGTAGGCATTTTTACCTGACACTCTGAAGTAGATTAAATCGCCTTCGTAATTGCCACTTAAACGCGATCTAGCAAAACCCTTCATGATCCTGTTTTTAGCTTAATTACAAGCAAAAATGTAAAACGCTATTCTGGACAAACTGGACATATGCTGATGAGATCTTGTCGGAACCACCTTGTACTCATCCTACAGACATCCGCTGAATTGTGGTGGAGAAAACAGATTTTCCTCCAATCTTTTAAGAAAGATATCAGCATGAAGAGAAGCAGAAAGATGGGTATATTTGAAAAACCACAATTAAAAATTGCTTCACTCTTCCGGTTTATATTGATGTCGAGAGTTTCGGATAGTTGTGGACAGTGGTGGTGTTTTTCGTAGCTCAGGCTGATGGTTTTGGTATTGGTATGTTCGCCGAGCTTCGTATTTAGGTTGCAAACGTTTCATCACTAAACAAGGTGAAATCATCAGTGCGTAATTGTTCTGGCATATACTTTTTGAACGCCCAAAAAGTATACGCTAAAAGTGATGAGATCACCTTGCTTGATGAAAAAAGGTTTGCAACCTAAATGCCATGTTCGGCGAACATACCAACACCGACGTCGATAGTGTTTGGTTTCTCTCACTGTTCGTTCAGAGGACAGGTAAACACAACTGGTCGCCAACAATCATAGTGCCCCGGAGTCTGATAGTAAATAGATTACACATATCCTTCTTTCACATATATGTACACTTCGATGATGTTCTTTGTGAAATGGTAGGTCATATGCAAGTTAATTTCGTAGGGTTGAACAAAGTTTGTGAGCAAAAAATTATGCAGAAGCCCTGTTCTATAAAAATGGATTGCGTCACTATCAACTGATTCTATTTTTCCACCAGTAAAACGGACGGCTTTTCCATCCATGTTCTGAAAAAGGCTATCCGGAAAGCCCCTACTTTTAGTAAGCATGTACATGTAGCCTCATGTTACACAGTAAGCAGTAAGAAGTGACAAGCTTGTACATGCACGTCCTTCAAAGGTCGGCACATTTACGTAGAGAACCCTTGTCTACACAAATTATTTCCACTAAATTGGTCAAGTATACACAAACCTACTCTGTCCTTTAGTCAACGGCAATGATTTAAACCGGTTCCAATCCGATTTATAAGTTGCACAAAAGTATTTACCAGAGGTTCGGGTTCATTTCCATCGTGTGTTCCTTAATTCATTAAATTATATTGGCTGGGAAATTACCCATGCTGTTGTGATCACTAGACCTACTTTGTTAATAGCAAACTGGGTGCTATTACATTTGCATAAATGTGAGCGAAAATGATTGTGTTTGATTATCTCACGAAATATGCAGAAAAACTAGCCTAAACACTGTCATTACTGAGATAATCTATTGTGCAGAATAGGCACACTGCTTACTGTCAACTTCAAATGAACCTTTGAAAAATTTCGGACACACTTCGCCCATTTGTACTGAATGAAAGCTCATTCACAGGGATACAGTTACTGGCCCTTAAAAGTTCTGGATCCATCGGTTGTGAAAAGAACTCAATAACTTATGAAAACCAATATTAGTCTAGCACGCTGTGCATTGCAAAAAAACCATATATGTAATCTTTCTGACATGAAAACTTTATTATGGCTATAGATCTTTTAGAGGGGAAAATTTACGTAAAAGTTAACTATGAACACATCCACAGAAATGTGAACTAGGCATACTCTAACGTCAGTTTCAACGTCAAAACTTAGTTTGACCTCGATATGCTATTAGTCGTGGTGGCACTTCTAGAGATTTATTCGGAACGCTGATTAAAAACCTATTAATCTGATTGTGTCCTTTTACCACAAAAATGTCACTGATGCATGCCAAATTGTGAATTGTAAATGACAGGATGGATAATCATTTTTGTTTGGTTGTGTTAGGTTTTTCTCAACTAACTTATACTGACAAAGTATATTTTATTATACGAGATCAAGCTAACAGTGACTAAGTTTCATTTTGTGAGGTGAATTTAATTTGACTGTCGGATTTGCCAAGTGTTACCGTGTTATTGTTTATTCCGGAAGGAATCATAACTAGCCAGATGTATTCTGTTTTGTACACAAATAAAAGACATCCATGCTTGACAGTCATATTTAAACTGAGTTTCTTCTCAGGATAAGTCGCAAGAATGGAGCGAATATTAATTCAAAGTTCTTATCTACTGAATTAGACGGTTGCAATTGATTAATAGAAAAATTAACCATTAAATCCATTGAGAATAATATGGGAAAACAAAAATCACTTTCGTAGACCAAGGAAATACTCACACAAATTTTGTCAGTAAAGGATTTGAATGGCAGTGTAAGCTAAGTCATTTTCTCATTCTGATTCGAGTGTAGTAAGCAATTAGGATAAATCAAAAAATAAGTCGCAAATATGAAGCATGCTGTCAAGTTTTTGTTTCATACTGAATTATGTCTAATTTATCGTTTTTGAACGAAATGCTTAAAATACCCAATCTGTGATTACGGGGTTTCCAAATGATCATGTTTACACAAGAATTCAAATGATGCGTGTCAGCCGCAAGCTACCTGAACGCTGATGAAAGTTTCCCATTCCGCTCAACACTTGATGCTTGGTGTTCAAAATCAATTCTACCTTACGGATAAGTTATGCTTACAGGTATTGTATTTCTTCATTTGTTTATAATTAAACCAAAGTTGGGTTGCAACCTACCACAGAAAGCTATTTTGAAATAACTCACCGAGGGTTCTCTTCTCCCGCTGTGAAATCCAAAGATTCGCGAAAATTTTTCAACGGTTCCTTTGACTGGCTGGAAGCAACCGTGCGTTTAATATCACAGGATGCGATCATCTTAGAAAATTTCCTATTTTCCATTAGGTTTGGTTTTTTCTTGATCTCAGAAAATGATTTTATGTCCAACTTCCATTCCTACTGTAACACATATATTGGAAACTGTCGTACAAGTTAATATCACCATAATTTCCGCAGTTTTAGACCGAATGGGTGCCGCTGTATGTAGACACAAGGACAGGTAATTCACAATTTTCCAGCCACTTGATGATTCACAATAAATCAGCAATATTAGCAGGATTTATGGATTGATTCCGGTCGTGTACACTCATCATCATTAGAACTAATTCATCTCAATCGATGCAACGTCGTAAGATTTGCTGCAATTCACGGGAACCTCTTTGACACACACGAGCATGAATTTTGTGACTGTAAATTGTATCAGCCAATCAAATGCCCAGGTTTTTCAGTTCAGGAGTTGTGCAATCAGAGTCCAGTTCGGATTGGGCGAGTATGCATTTGATAGACTATGTCCCAAAAATTAATTTTCAATTTCATTCCCAGCTTCAATAATGACATCAAACTGCTGTAATCTACCCATTAGTCGACTGTTACGATTAACGAATTCCCAGCGAGCTCATAGTTATGATCAACCGTAAATACTGTTAATTTGTTCAAACATTGAATACATATACTACAACAAAAAACGTATGTCATATGTCATATTCAGTTGGGTTATGCGCAACCACCAGCGTTCACCGACATCTACTGATTCGATAGAAACCGTTTGCACCAGGTAAGAAAAAATATTCCCAATTAGATTTAAACATTAAGAAGGCGGTGTTAATTGCACAAATGTTTAGGTTGTGCATTTATTTTCACTGCACATACTTCCATTATACTCACATTCGCGAATGATTTGAATCTCTTTCGGCAATTCACTTTGTTGGGCATCTCATCAGCCGAATTTTTGAGGATAACAAGAGTTCAGTTAATCTTATAAACTGTCATTAATTCTGGGCTATATTAATCTGCAAGTTACCAAACTCTATGAGTTTCATTAATCGTCAAATTTGGAAAGCACATCCTTTCCTGTTATATTATTTGGCTGTTTTCACGCATTCACAATTAATAGGATATCGTGTGGTTCGCCTCTAACATACCGCGAATGAATTACGTCATTCGTTGATTATTCCTCTACCGTACTTTGCTAGATTAGCTCTCTTACAGTTTACAGCATAGTTGCGTCTTCGCACAGCCATACTAAAGAGGCTTCACGTGAGCTTCAACGAAAGGAACGCAAAAATCTCATTTCGTCTGTAGTTAGCAGCTGTTTCACTCAACTCTTTTCGGAATGTTACTTTCTTCAATGTTTTACGAAAACGGATTGTTTAGTAGCCCCGAATGACGGCATTACTTAAATTCATTTATTCCAGTTTGTAAAATACCGGTTTCACAGTTCAATTTATTAAATATCCCTCGTGCAAACAGAAACAAACGCTTTGGATACATGTTTTTTGACTAACTATTAGTTTGACTTAGCTGAAGCCAGGTTTCGAGAAATCAGGTCCTCGACTGTTGTTTCGTTTGAAACAATTAACCCAATTTTGAAACTAATCAGCCTTGCACAGAACACTGAATTTAGCGGAAATGTATTGCCTGATTATTCGAAAAACCACTTCGGGTGAGTGTAGCAATGTGCTGTCAAGCTCAACTGAGAATAACTCGGTTACAATGTATTAGATATGGTTAAATACTCCACTGTGGACAACCATCCAATCGGATTTTTGACTCTGTGAAGAGACTTTCAACTACTTAATTTCAATCAGTAGACAAACATCAAATGTTATAAATCTTTACAGCCGCAGGTTTGTATTCATAGAGAGTCGGTAATAAGCTGTGTTTGAGTTCACCGTGTTGATGTAGTTCAGTGCATGGATTATTGTGGGGTTGTTTCAACCGGCTTGCATTGAGATAGTTTGTTTTGACTGACAAGAGATTACGCCATTTACAGTGCACAACGATCTAAAATGAAAAACAAGTTTATTTTGGGGAGTTTCTGGTTCCATATGAGGTATCTTTACATTCAGACAAGGCTGAGTGGCACATAGGACGTAAGACAACAGTGCGTCAATAATTGACGGACAGTG